>CAUYRH010037658.1:0-45429 GCA_963574655.1 Perodicticus potto | reverse complement strand
AATAGGAAGAGTCAGAGACGACCCTGGCAACTAAACATAAAGCCTGTTGGAATTGACCAGTTAAAAAGAAAAAATTCACTAGTTTCTGACTTTTCTGATTACATTTAGTCGAATCAGGCTCAGCGCCTGTGGCTCAACGGGTTAAGGCGCCAGCCATGTACACCTGAGCTGGCGGGTTCAAATCCAGCCCGGCCCGCCAAACAACAGTGACGGCTGCAACCAAAAAATGGCCGGGTGTTGTGGCTGGTGCCTGTAGTCCCAGCTACTTGGGAGGCGGAGGCAGGAGACTCGCTTGAGCCTGAGAATTGGAAGTTGCTGTGAGCTGTGATGCCACAGCACTCTATCCAGGGTGACAGCTTGAGGCTCTGTCTCAAAAAAAAAAAAATAATAATAACATTTAGTCGAATCATAAATTGTATCCTGTTTATAAGTTCAGAGATTCAACTATATTATTTAATAATTAACATTCATAATATTTATGACAATGTTAGAATAAAATCATTGCTTCCAAAATGAGTAAAATATAATTTTAAAAGCTTTAATGGAAGGAAGTATCATAACTCCATTATGATTCTCACAGTGCTACGTAGATATGAGAAATATTATGTACATTTTTAAACCCGTGAAACATTACCATCATCTTCATAATCTTCTATTCGAACAGTCGCACGTGGGTAGCATGAGCGTGGCATATGTATTTGACAAATGTTTTTAAAATGAGTGAGTACCTATATTAGGACTGATATTTGACAAGAACTTGGTGGCATACAAAGCCATTATTTAATTTGAACCTCATCATAACCCAGTGAGTTGGGTAGAGGAGAGCTCACCACCAACTCTTACTTAAAAATTAAAAAAAAAAAGGGGGCAGCACCTGTGGCTCAAAGGAGTAGGGTGCTGGCCCTGTATACTGGAGGTGGCAGGTTCAAACCCAACCCCGGACAAAAAAAAAAAAAAAAAAGCGTGGATTGATTTGCCCAAGTTCACATACAGCTAGTGAGTGTGGCAGGGCTGCTTTTCAAACCCAAATCTTGTGACTCCAAGTCCCAAAGCTGTTCTGGTTTCACTTTCAAACTTAAATTTATGTATAGTGGAAGGACCAAGAATTCCTTAACATTTTCAATAGCACTCAATATATTTCCCAAATATCAAAATGAAATTGGTCCAATTTTAGTAAAACAAGAGAATCATAAATTTAAATAGACATCGACACCATTAAAACAAGTTTAGGACCTGAATATAATTGAATCATTTGTCTTAAGACTAAAACAAAATGAAAGCACAGCGTGTGCGGAACAAAAGCAAGCTCGCTGTCAGTGAACTGTCAGGATCCCTTAATACCAATGACTGAATAATTACCACAAGAGGAAAGAAAAAATAAACCATAATTAAGCAATGCTTCTAATAGTGCCCCTCCAGGGATAACTGTCTTGATTGCATTGTAATAGCACTACTCTACACACAGTATAAAACCTTCTATTTTCATTTTTATTAGTTGTATTTGATCCATGCTTTTACAAATCCATGCTGTTAATAAACAAATGTGCTTTGCACTTACTAAACCTTTAGTTTTTGTGTAGGACACTACAAACACTTTTAAGTAACCACTGACTCATTATTTAACAAGAAAACAGGCCATTGTTTATTCATTTGGCCCAACAATTAATAAACATTTAATAGCTTCAGAGTAAGTAGAGCTGTTCAGAAAAGCAAAGCAACTTCAAGAATTCCATGTTGCTGGAATCCTCTTGCTCAGGCTGTTCATGGTGATAAAGACAAAAATTCTGCATTGAGTGGTATATTAGGCGTCTTTTTCTGTTAATTATTAAAAACGTGGTAACTGTTCCAACTTCAAGAACTGCTTCACTTACCTTACAATTATTTTCCAGGTGTACTAATATAATCCTAGCATACTATGAAGACAAATAATCAGTAAAGGGGAAAGAGGGAACTGTTTTATCAAGAATTCACAGCTGAAGAAAATACAATTGCACGTATATAAATTCCTTAGCAACTGAGAAAAACATTATTCTTAACTTTTCGTAGAACCTGGATTTCTGTCTGGCATCGGATATATATGTTCTAAAAAAGGCCTAATAATTAACAAATAATGCAAATAATGAGCAGGTTTTACAAAACTTTTAGAACAGCAGTTCTCAATCTGTGGGTCATGACTTCTTTGTAACAATGAAAATACCTCGTGAAATTAGGAAGGTGGAGAACCACTGTTCTAGAAGTATTCTTCATCTCGGTGCATTTTATAGATGTGGCCCCCAAAATCCAAAGACCAAAAAGACAGCCAGAGTGATGTGAACAGCTTTACAGTATGCTGGAGATGGGTGTTTGCGGAGGAAAGCTTATGGGTGGTAGGGCAGGAAGTTGAAAAAATTCAGGGGAGGGTCCCATTTTACCTGTCCCTACACTTCCCTGTGAAATAGAATGAACCTCCTTCCTAAACCCCTGGAGGGTTTTACTCCAGTGGCCTCCTATTGCATGTCGTGACAAAATCTGAAGCCTTGACCTTGATCTTTGAGGCCCTATGTGATCTGGCCTTTGCCCCTTGCAGTCTCATTTCCCCTGATCACTTTACTCTTACAGGATGGACACCTCCCAAGCCTTCCCATGCATCAAGCACTTCCAATTCAGAATTCCTTCAAACAATGTTTCTTGTGCCTGAAATGCTTTCTCTCTCTCCTTTGCCCTGGCTAACTCCTAATCACTTCACAGATTCCATCTTAATATTCCTATGCAGGGAAGACCACCTTCACCTCTACCTTACGCACCTGTATTAAATTATACTCACAATTCTTTTATATAAAATCTGGTATTTTCCCTCATAGGATTTATAACAACCTATTTCTGCTTTTGTTTATGTAGAGTCTTTTTGCATGTATGTAGATGGGTTAGTAGAAGTACATACATATATTGTGTATCTTTTTCCACTGAGGAACCAGAGATACATCTGGGACCCAGATCTTGGTTTCAGAGACCATTCTCCAGTAAAAGGAATTAGAGATTTTTGTATAAGTGACTTATTTGAGGGCTGGGGAGGGAAAGCCAAGGTGAACCTGTAGCATCCTGAAGTGACAGAAAGCAAAGAAGGGCTTATCAAAATGGGGACCTGTGGAAAGGACATGGCAGTCAACCTGAAAAAGCTCCCAATGGCCAAAAGTGGAACAATTTACACAACAAAATAAATGGCAGTATCAGAATATAATATAATGAATGAAATAAACATCTATAAATTTATAGTGATAAAAATGACTGAGTAATCAATACATCAATGAGAAAGGACATATATTTCCTGCAGAATTCCAAACGATGAATGCAGTTACTCCTTCCTCCAGTACGTAGAACTTAATTGCCCCCCTTGGAGTGTGGACTGGGCTTAGCACTCACTTCTAACAGGATATGAAAAGGGAAAAACAGTAACTTCACAGCAGAGATATCTGCTGTACATCACCTTAACTAAATACCACCAGCGATAATGCATAGTTATAGCCTGTATCCTTGATGTGATGAGTTAAGGGCATTTCATCTCTATGTCATTATTCCAACAGGTCCATAGCTACAGTCTAATTGCATGAACACATCAGACACCAAACTCAGAGGGTTTCTACAAAACACCTAAACAATACCTTCCAAAAGTGTCAAAGTCACTAAAAACAAAGGATGTCTGAGAAATGGTCACAGTCTTAGGAGACTAGAGAGGCATGAGGATTTCGTGCAACATGGTGTCCTGGGTTGGATCCTGGAGCAGGAAAACGACATCAGCAGAAAAATCAGTGAAATTTTATTAGCGCGTGTAGTCTAGTTAGTAATACTGTGCCGATGCTAACTTCTCAGTACTGAAAATACTGCATGGGTTGTGAGATGTCAGGGGAGCAATGGGAAGGCTGTAGGGAACTCCCTGTACCATTTCGCAATTCTTCTGTAAGACTACAACTATTGCAAAATCAAACATAAAAAACATGTTCTCCCTCTCAATTGTAACTCCATTAGCAGAGATGATCTCTGCAGTTGATCCTACTGTCCGTCCATTTTTAGAACAGTGATGTATGGTGGATTACACTTGGGTTTCTGGAACATGGCTGCATCCTTGGCGCCTGGGCTTCCCACTTATAAACTAGAAAGTTACTAGAGGGTTTCTTTAAGCGCTCCAATTCATAGTTTTCTTGACATACAAAAAAGATATAAGGTTATTGTAAGAGTTAGAGGGCGTCCGATATGTCAAACACACACAGCAAAGCCAGGTTAGTTATCCTTGGTATTCCCATTTAATATGCCGTTGTCGAATGAGTGGGCGACTGAGTCAAGGTTTTTTGCTAAGAGTGAATCGGGATGCAATCCAAGGGAGAAAGGGAGACTATCTGAAGAAAAGGTTCAGGATGTGGAGCAGAACGTTTACGATGGAAGAGAGGTGCCATAAGTTGGCGGGTTGGCACAGGGATGGCAGAGACGTGAGGATAAGCCGTGGGAGTGTAAGCAGGGGCACCCTGCCGTGGGGTGTGCAGGGAGCCCTGCAGCTGGAGCGGGAGTGCTCTGTCCTGGGGGAGCTGGCTCTTCCCTTCCCTGCTCTGCTCTGAATTTCAGGGGTGCCCCCTGCAGGCTGCACACGTGGCCAGGGGAGGCCATGGTGCGAGACTGCAGGGGGACAAGCAGGAAGAGCAGGAGGACTTCCCCTGCCCTCTCTGTCCTGGGCAGCAGCTACATCTCCAGGAACAGCCCCGCCAAGGCTCCAGCTTCGCCCAGGAGCCGGTAACTCGGCCTCATCCCCATCCCTGTAGCCCAGGACCTCCTGTGATGATTCTTGGGTCGCTTCCTTGTCCCTTGCATGGCTCTGCTTCTCCCTTGTGGGTAACTAACTCCCAGATTCGAAACCCCCCTTATGAATACTCAGCTGGCTGCTATTTCCTGGTCAGACTCTGGTGGAAACAAAGGCATGAGAGAATTTCATCGTCCAGACCAACTGAAATGCAGGGGCTGAGGCTTCCCGGCTGCCATGCACACGAGGATGGCTGTTTTCCTGATTGCTTGTTGCACGGTCCATGTGAACCATGGCCTGGGCTTTGGGATATGGCAAAGTTTAGAAGGATGAGCTGCCAGTGAGAGCCCATTCCAGCTGACATTAAGCACCATTGTCTTCCAGAGACCCCCCAGAGAGAGCTGAACCTGATATGACAGAGGATTCTGGTGGGCGGAGGAGGAGGTTTTAGAATCCCAGGGACACAACTGCCAGACCCAGTGTCAGACACCCTTGGGCTTAAGTGACTGAAGAGTTTCTGCCTCAGGGCATCCACGCTGCTCCTGTCCCTTCAACACACTTAGGACCCTTGCGCTGGGTTCCCCACAGAGAGATGCTGCCATCCCGGGCCTTTTGTCCTGGCATTCATTTAGACCTGTGCCCCTCACTTGAGTCCTTGCTTTCTGTCCTCCTCATTTGGGCTCTATACCTCACACCCATTGCTCATCTGGTCATTTGGGAAAACAGTCTGGCCTCAGTGCCCATTCCAAGCATCCTCCCGGCAGCTGGTCCCCAGCTTTTCATGCCTCCTCCTCAGGGACAAAGCACTCCAGTTCCACAGCCTCACTTAAGACCCAGGGCCCTCCTTGTATTACTTTATTTTACCCTTAAAATTAGGAGATCAGGCTGGCACAGTGGCTCACACCTGTAATCCTAACACTTTGGGAGGCCCACCAACACAGTGGGAGTGTTGCTTGAGAATAGTAGAGTTCAAAACCATCCTGAACAACATAGCAAGACCACAGCTCTGCAAAAATAGAAGAATTAGCTGGGCGTGGTGGCATGCACCTATAGTGTCAACCACAGCTACTCAGGAGGCTGAAGCAGAATGATCACTTCAGCTCAGGAGTTTGAGGTTGCTGTGAGCTGTGATTATGCCACTGCACTCCAGTACTCTGGGCTGGTAACAGAGGAAGACATTGTCCAAGAAAGAAAGAAAAGGAAAGGAAAGGGAAGGGAAAGGGGAAGAAGGAAAGGAAGAGAAGGGAAGGGAAGGGGGGAAATGGAAAGGAAGAAAAAGAAGCAGGAGATCAAATGAAAGGATGGGAGAGCTGACGATGAGCTTGGCCATAATAGGCTAGATTATAGTTAAAAGCGTTAGAGACAAGAGGAGTTAGGCAGGTACCAGATGCAGAGCGGGGTGGGGAACTGGCAGCATTGAGGCTACATATGGCCTTCTTGGTCTTAAGTGAAGCCTTTTGTCTGAACTCAAACTTTACAGAACAAATCCTTTTATTATTAAAAGAGGTACAGCAGAGAAATATGAAGCTTTTGTTGTCTCCTTTGGTGCTTCAAAAGGAACAATCTTGAATCAGAGGGCCGCAAGTTCCCCACCTCTCAGGGTTACATAAATACCCTTGCCTATCTGAGGGACAGTGGTAGTGAAAGGAGTAAGTAGGGCTTTTAGAGAAGGGGGGCTTAGCTTCTCCAGTTTCCATCAACTTTCCCCCTCAATTCTTTGATCTACATTATTCACATTTTCTTACTTTTACGGAAAGGGATTTGCAAAAGCAGCTTTCTGACAAGTCAGCTAGGTTTGCCTTTCCACCACCAAGTTCCCTCAGCACTTCCTATGCCGAAATTCTAGGTTCTTCAATGGAAGAAGTATTTTACGGCTATCAAATTTTGTTAACAGCACTTACAATTTATACTTTTTTAAAACATTAAAATCAGGTAACGGTTTTTAACAACTGATAATCATTTGCAACACACAATACAATCACAGTAATCTGTGCCTTCTATGCCTCTCCCGTGAAAATAATCCTGGCCGTGTCCAAGTGCCCAGAGGTGGCTCTCTGATGAAGAATAATGAAAATGTCCCGTGCAGTCATCTGCACATCCCACACAGCAGGCTCTTCTTAAGAATCAGGAAGAGACCGGATCTGACTTTGGGCATGATGACCACTGTAGGCTTTGCGTTTGTGCAGACCTTGTGTGGGTCTCAGCTTCAGTATTTACTGGCTCCGTGGCTACTGGTCATTTATGTAACTTCTTCCTACTTCAGTTTATTCATATGCAGAAGTAAAGATAATAGTACATGCCTTATAGCGTCTTTTTTGTTATTGTTTTTGGATTTTTTTTTTTATTTTTTTGAGACAGAGTCTCACTTTGTTGAGCTCAGTAGAGTGCAATGGTGTCATAGCTCACAGCAACCTCAAACTCTTGGGCTCAAGGGATCCTCTTGTCTCAGTTTCCAGGGCAGCTGGGATTACAGGCATCTGCCACCACCCACAGCTGGTTTTTCTATTTTTAGTAGAGATGGGGTCTTGATTTGCTCATGCTGATCCTGCCTGAGCTCAGGCACTCCCCCTGCCTTGGCCTCCCAGGGTGCTAGGATTACAGGCATGCACCACCGCGCCCAGGCTTTATAAAGTCTTTCAGATAATTAAGTAAGTCATACAATCCAAGGTGGCATATGCGGTATTCTGTGACTTGTTATGGTTGGCACTGATGTTTTCAGGTGTTATTTCCTGAAGGATGTTTTCTTTCATTTCTAGTCCATAAAGCCTCATCCCAGAGACAGCATGAGGTGAGAGCCACGGTCGCATTGCTGTGCTTCTTTAATGCCCCCTTCACTTGAGAACCACCGGGGGAAGCTTCTCAATGACCTGGTCACTGCCCAGAGCCATTCAGTCAGAATCTCCCGCAGTGGAGCCCAATCCTCATACACAACTAAGGGTGAGAATCCCTCGGTTAGAGGCACCACAGATCTGAACTTGGATGACAAGTTCAAGTCCGTTGAGCTCCTCAAAGTTGAGAAGACTTTCTTCTATTTCTTCTCTCTGGCGAGGAACATGGATTTCTCTAAAAGAGACAATCACATGTAGAGTTTGATAATCACACTAGATTAAGATGTAGAGTGGAAGGGTTTGGGGGAATTTAGGATTTGATGGTCAGTCTGTTGCAGAGGTATCCAGTGAGTGAGTATGAATGTGTTTGTTGTTTAGAGACCACTCATGGATATTTATATGTACATGTATAATATACATATAGATATAACACACATTTATATATAGATACCTACATATCTAATATACATATAGATATCACACATTTACATTTTTATTTTATATTTATATGTATAAATATAAATCTATTAAAGTCATTGCCTATTTTTTAATATTTTTTAATCCTTCATTTATTCTCCATTAATAAATGCATATTTATACATTCAACAAATGTATTAAGAAACTACTATGCAACTAACAAGGTTCTATGCTTAGGCAATGAAGAGATCAAAAATACACAGTTAATGGTATTTTAGGAATCACAAACAAGAAGACAAGAGTAAAAATATAAGACTATAAAGAAGAAAAGGATACCATTTTTCTCCTTTTTTAGATTATTTTATGTTATTTTGTGTTTTTTTATTTTTAGTATTTCTATGCTTAATTTTTATTTTTTTATTAGAGCATAACAAGTATACATTACTGCATTTATGGGGTACAATGTGCTAATTTTATATATAATTTGGAATGCTTACATAAAACTGGTTAACATGGCCTTCACCTTTCTTATTTAATTGTTGCATTAAACATTTATGCTCTACTCTTAATGCATTTGACATGTACCCTTGCACTATGCAGAATAGGTGAGGTCCCACTGATGACCCTCCCTCCACCCAGCCACCCCCGTCCCCTCCCGGCTCCCTCCTCTTTCCTCCTTCTTCTGGGCTATAGTTGTGTTTTGTCATTTGTATGAAAGTGTGGGTGATTATACATCGGTTTCATAATAGTACTGAGTGCATTGGATGCCTTTTTTGATGCAAAAATTGCCCTACTTTTAGCCCAGGACCTAATAGTCTGGGATAGCGTCTTTGCTCACACTTACCGTGAGATACCCGAGGCTTATCGTGCACATTTCTCGTCCTCAGGGTGAAACCAGCCATTTCTACTGAGATCCTAGATTTTTGGTATTTAGACTCTGAAATCTTTACTGTATCATCATTGTTAACTGATATTGACTTGTCTTCTCTGTGAAAAAAGCTAACAATTTTAGAAAGAAGAAAAGGACACTGATTTTTCTATACAAATTATAGAATATAAAGCATTTTAAATGAATTTTTTTATCCCTTTTGTTTTAAGCTAAAAATCTTGTCTTGCCCTAAAGACATTAACATTTGCTTTATGAAAAATACATCTTAATATATTTCTCAAAATATGAATACTAATATTATTACTGAATACTGTGGAAGATTTGTGTCCTTACTGTACATCTGAGCAGATAAAAATGCACTTTTCAAAGCTGAAACAATTCTTCTCTTTGTGGTTACACCACAACTTAATAGTGTAAGTTTAACCAGACCTTGAAGAATGAAAAGTGGCCAGACAGGAACTTCCACTTACAGGGAAGGTAAATTTGACCTCACAGAGTGGAGGGCTGTGAACACAGGAAAGTGGAATTATTTCAGAAGTATATCACTGCAAATTCAGGCTGATCTATAAACAGGCGACAGACACAGAAAAAGGGACAAAGAAAAAACAGAGAGAAAATTGATGGAGAATTGAAAAGGCGTTTGGGATAATCAAATTCACATGTGTCTTCTTCTGTCGGAATAAAAATATAATACGTTGGCATGGTCATTAATTATGATGTTAGCTTCATTTTTGAGTCTCCGTCTGCTTCAAATCATATATGCATTTAAAAGTTATGACAAATTATAATTCCTAAGGTGGTGTTGATTTGTCTGGTTAACATCTGATGCCCTGAAAGCTACGAGAAGGAGCTTCCCCACAGCCCTGCTGTTTCTGTTATACTTACGGGAATGGCGCTGGCTGCACTGACCACTGGGGACCACAGGGGCCTCGTCCTCAGTACTCCCCGAGCCAACACCCCGGATGCCAGAGCAGTGCTGGCACACCACAGCCTGTAGGCCACATCACCAGCGACCTGTTTTTATAAATAAGGCTTTATTGGCACACAGCCATGCCATTCATTCACTTATTGTTTGTGTCTGCTTTCCTGTTAAAATGGCAGATTTGAGCAGTAGTGACAGAGATTGTGTGACATGCAAAGCCAAAAATATTTACCATCTGGCTCTTTACAGAAAGTTTGCTGATTCCTGCTCTATAGCAGTACAGCTGTGTGTAGAGTCCAGAGACCAGGAACACAGCCCCCAGCAGTAAGTCCTCAGGCGTTCCAGGCCATTGCAGGGGTCCAAACGTGGGAAGAGGGAAACGAGCATCACCTTTCTTTTCCTCTCCTCCCCTCCCCCTCCCCCTCCTCTCTGTCTCTCTCTCTCTCTCTCTTTCTTTCTTTCCTTTCTCTCTCTCTCTCTCTCTCCCTCCCTCCCTCCCTCTTTCTCCTTCCTTCCTTCTTTTCTCCCTTCTGTTCCCTTCCCTTCCCTTCCCTCCTTCCTTCCTTTCTTTATTTTCTTTCTTGCTTTTTTCTCTCAGTCACAGGACACCAGCACCATATAGTTCAAATGAGACATCATCTCTTATCACTAATATTTTAAAAGCCCCAGCTGCAGCTCAATCCAAATTATCTTTTATCACTTACGGTAGGTGATTTAGTGCCACTGAGCAGCACAGCGCCTTGAGCAGGTTATCTGCTGTCTTGGAACCGCAGCTTCCTCATCTGCAGAACAAGGATATTATTTACTCTTAGGGCTGTCCAGATGAAGCAAGATAGTCAAAGTCTCTGGAATGTAATTTGCACTTCAGAGAAGTGGTTGTTTATTCTGTTGCTGTTAATGAGTATAAGATAATGGTTAAGAACTGCACCAATCAGTGATCTTGGGCAAGTTATTGAATCTGTGTGCTCCGTTTTGTCACGTTTAATACAGAGACGATAAACGTGCTGACTGTTTAGGTTTTCTGTGAAGGTGAAGTGGGAGACGCGCTCAGACCAGAGCCCGCCTGTGGTGAGCACGTGTCCAATCCTAGCGGCTGTTATAGTCATTCTTATTGTGACATTTACTGTCATATTCTTGAAAACCAGGGTTGTGAGTAAAGTGTAGTATGAGAAACAATAATGTTGTAAAATATTGAGGCAAGTTTGTTTTTTACAAAAGCAAAAGTGTTGTGGGGAAAGTAAAATAAAAAGGAGCTACAAGTATCGCACGCTGATAGCTCATTCCACTTACAGTTAGTTATAAAGTTTTTTTTAACATTTCCTTACCAAGTCAATCATCTTAGAACAAAGTCAACACTGTATTTATTTCCTGTAGATTTTATAACCTCTCAGAATTTCCTTTTAAGTCTCTCTTCTAAAAGAGCAGGTGATATCAAGGCCAAATACATGTTCCTGGTATAAATAGCAGGAAGTCTATGAAATGTTTGTTGTAAAAGGTGCAGGATTGAAACATATGTTTGAATACATCCAAGCACAATATGTTCTCCAGCTCTCCGTAGCACCTGTGTAGAACAGTCAAGCCATATGTTTCAGAAATGATCGAAATTACTTTAAAAATTACTATGTAGATTTCAAAAAAGGAAAATGCACATTTGCACAAAAAATAAACACATGTTTGCTGCTAAAATAACTCAACTTTCTGGAAGGTCTCTTCAAACCCTTTTAAATTGGAACAAGTTTTTATCTTGTAGCATATGCAGAAACTTTTTACAAAACTATTAAAGTAAATAAATGAAAAACCTTAGAAGTGCATTGTCAAAAGAATATTAAAATCTCTATACGATATTGAACTTTAAATCAGCCCAAATCTAATGCAACTAACGAAATTTATTAGAAGCTCCACATGTCACAAAAGAGATAATGTTAGCTATACGATACTTGCTATTTGCTTGAAATCAAGGAAAGAGCTTTTTTAGCCAAAGACCTAAGTTGCTGAGATTGTTTGTATCTGTATGTGTGCGTAGTTTAGGGTGAGGGTGTGTACACAGAGGGGAGGTGGGTGGCGAAGGTGAGATCCTCAGCCTGCTGTGTATGACCAGGCAGTTTCCCCCCGGAACACATGTGTGCAGTAGACAGGAGGAAGATTTAAAAGCTAGAATAGATGGAAATACTAAATTTTAAAACATCACAAAGAAATGTAGAACTGTATTATTTGTTAATATTAGACACATGCTATCCTAATTGTTTAACTCATGGTGCTTAAAGAGCTACAATTTAATTTAGCCAAAAGGAGAATAATTTAATTCAAACTTCTTATCATAAAAATTTCCAAGTAGAGGTCTTTTTTGAGCCTATTTTAATGATCAGTTTGGACATCGATAGTTAGCAACATTCATTTGTAAGACAATAATTAATAAGGTAGTAAATATCATTGTGTTTCTGTAATTAGGTAAAAGAATAATATTTCATTTATAACAGCCTTTAGTTTTTCTTCGGAATAAACCTCTTGTTCACAGATAACGTGAAAGAAAAAAATCCATCTATGTCAAGTGAAAACATTATGAACTCCCAGTTATTGAGGGCCCCAAATACAGTGTTGATTCCGAGGTTCGTGCAGGAGAATGCTCTGCGGGAAACTCGTGGAGTGAGTCTGGGGGACGTGGCGCCGCTCCTTCCTCTCCAGGAGGTTCACAGGGCACATGAGCATATTATATGATTATTTTTAGATGTTCTGTAATGACAAAACCTGTTTGATCCAATGTTTCCCAAATTTACTTGACCAGGGCTCTTTTCTCCAGTGAAACCTATTATTATACTACTGACTGCCACACAATGGCCATTGTTCCGTCTCTTTTTGTAATTGGATCAAGATTTCAGTGGAACAGCAACACACCCGTGCCAAGAAATGAATACATCAGGAGTTCTCTAAGCCAGTCTTGGTCATCCCTGGTGGCGGCCTGCAGACAGCATTGCAGAATCTGGCTGAGACCAGAAGGCCTAAGAAAAGTGCTGGGAGGCTCTTCCTTGATTAAAAAACAAAAAAAAGGCATTGAGAAGGTTTCCACGCATTGGGTGCTGTTATGTGGAAGTAAGCTGCCTCTGGAGATGGCAGCGTCTTGCAGTCAGGTAACCAGAGGCCAGTGGCTCACCAACCCAGACCAGAGAGTGGAACAATAAAGAGCTCTTGGAGCGGTGCCTGAGGCTCAAAGGAGTAGGGGGCCGGCCCCATATGCTGGAGGTGGCGGGTTCAAACCCAGCCCCGGTCAGAAACTGCAAATAAAAAGGAAAGCTCTTTGATAGAATCATTGAATCCACAGGTCAACTCAATAAGTGCGCGTCCCTATATTTCTTATTGAGGAAATAACAACTATGTTTATCACATTAATTTAACAGTCAGGTGGGTTTTTATCTCTTGCACCTAAAGACTATTTCCACTGATGAACATTCTCTCGGGAAACCCTGGCATAGAATCAGAGAGCGTTCTCCTGATTGCTGGTGGGAGTTTCACACATGTGGCTTTATGAAGGGAGGATCATGGGGTCGTGCAGAGCTGGGACGGGTGGAACTCGCTCAGCAGCACGTCTCCCCCGGGCAAGGCTCAGCCAGCGGTGCTGGTCATGGCGAGTTTAGCCCTGATGTGAGCCGGTGTGGAGCTAATAGCAAGAACTGTATTTGTTAGGATAGATTCTGCTGAGGTGAGAAACAAACTTAAAACCTCAGTGTTTTCACCAAAAAAAGGGCTTATGTCTCAAGCTACACGTTCAGTGTGGGTTGGTTGAGGACCCTGCTCATTCTGAAATGGAGGCTGAGGCTGATCCCGTCTGGAACCCTGCTGGTTGCTCTGGGACTCTCACAGGGACAAAGACCCGATCCAGAAATAGCCCACGTCATTCCTCACAGCTCATCAGACAGAACCGGTCACCAGCTCTCTCAACCTCCAGGAGGCTGAGGGTGGAAACTGGCATCCTGCGTGGTGGGGCAGGAAGCAGCCAGACAACAGCACTCCCAGCACAGGGACTGGCCCCAAGTTACGGCTGACGGCCCTTGGATTCTTTCTGGGAGGTCTGTCTGGACTACAGAAGGCCCAGGTTGGTGGCTGGAGCCTGACGGGGAACTGGATTTGGCCCCTGAGGGAGAGCTGGTAAGAGGTAGATAACGTATCAGGGTTCCATCTAAGTAGGGTGCACATAACGTTCCTCCCGAGCAGGAAGGCTGAAGAACAAATCTGATCCATACCGGCCATTTCTGGTTGCTGAGCACAGGTGGATAAGCCTTCCATGCCGTCCAACCCAGCGGTTCTCAACCTGTGGGTTGCGACCCCTTTGTAACAATGAAAACACATGGCAGCATTAGGAAGGTTGAGAACCACTGCTAACCTGAGGAAGGGTTTTATGGGGCCAGGTGGGATGGGAGAGACAATTTATAGGTCAGCAGCAGAAAGAATTTAATCCATAGTTAAAGGAGGGCCAAGGTTCTCTCCAGAGAGACAGTTTCTAAGGTCAAATTAGAAGGGAGCAGTCCGGCCAGAAATGAGAGAATAAGAAAACAAGGCCTGAACCCTGGAGGGTTTCAGGTGGGATGAAAGGTGATGTGGGAATGCGCTTTGACAAATGGCTTAGGAACAATGCAGTTTAACACCAGAGAGGATTCAATATTTACCTTTCCCCCCAATGTAAAGATAGTGGAGCTGTCTCAAAAGTCAAGCGAGATGGGGACAAACATGCTTGTATTTTAGAGGGTAAGTGTATCATTTGTTGAGGCCCTGGGTGCCCAAGGTTCAGTGGAAGGAAGAATAATTCCAGCCTCACTGGCCGGGAAGGGCTGGGTCCAGTCTGAACCAGACGTACCCTGCCTGCCGTAGCCTGGGCTGCCTCAGGGACGGAGCAGGGCTGGGGCTGTAAAGGCAAAGGGCTTCCAGGGCCTGCAGCTCAGGAGAGCTGAAAAAGGCAGGGGTGGACGTGTTCCAGCTGTCCTGTTTCCAGAGGAGCCTTCAGACAGGACGAGGACACTGCTTCCCTTGATTGCCTGTAGCACCTGTCCCCTGTGCTGCTCATTGGGCACCTGGCACAGGGCTCTGTGGTCATTAGGCCCCTTCCTACGTGCCTCCCTCTCTCCTCGGCCCAGTGCTGGCTCCTCTATGCACCACTAGAGACGACTCCAGCACTCCGACATCCTAAGAGCTCAGTAATGACTGGGGCTCCTGATGGAACATAGACGCTTTCCCTGTAGAAACTGCATAGGGAGTTGTCTAACTTCACAGGAAGCTCCGCTTCTGGAAATGCCATGTAATAAATATGCATCGGTTGGAGGGAAAAACTGGTATTTGTCATGCTTTTACTCTATGTCAGGCACTGTGCCAGGCACTTTGCATGGCATCCTATTTAATCCTCACATTAACCATGAGACAGATTTTTTTTTCTCCTTCTTTATAAATAAAAAACAGAGACCAACAATGATAACTGGCTTGTGTGAATTCATACACTGCGTAGATTACTAAGTGGTGAAGCTGTAGTTTGAAGGCAGGATTCAATGACTCCATAGCCTAAGGCTTTCTTATTTTTCCTTTGCTTGTTGGTAGAAATAATACAACACTTTGAACAACCAGTGGTATCAGAGAGGCCTTCTAGAAATTTATACATGTTAATGAGGGAAAGAAAGGAGCAATTAGCAAACGAATGAATCATCCTTTGTTGCATAAATAAGCTAATTTCACTTATTTGGGAAGAAGCAGAGGAGTGGTTTCGTATCTATGTTCCAGCTACATAATCTTTGGCCAGGTACTTAAACTCTTGGAAATATATGACTTCCCATCTTGCCAGGCCTACCTTACCAATTTATTATAAGGAGCAGGGGAGATAATGTATATGCAATCAATATGGAAACTGTCAAGAAATATTCAAATGGAAGCATTGTTATTGATTTTACCTAAATGTCAGACATTAATAAGTAAATCATTTTTTGTTTCAAGTGTGTTTAAAATTGTACAGTAGGAGGCAGGCTCACTCTAGATTTTAATAAGGAAATGCTTCTAATTAAGGGTACAGGCATGATTTAAGCAAATGAAAATTAGGTCTTTAGAAACATTTATGCCTACATGTAAGTTGAAATGATTTTCTGGGCATTATGAAAACAGACCACAAAAATTAATGGGTGAGTTAATGTTAAAATGGGAAGCCTGAATTTATAAGTCCTTGTTTTATTTAAGTTACTTTAGGTTTACAAATTTTATGGAATTGTCAAATATGTAGAAGTACTGGGATAAACATCTTTTTTTTTTTTTATTTTTTGAGACAGAGTCTTACTTTGTTGCCCTCGGTAGAGTGCTCTGGTGTCATAGCTCACAGCAACCTCCAGCTCTTGGGTTTAAGTGGTTCTCTTGCCTCAGCCTCCCACTAGTGGGTCTACAGGCTCCCGCCACAACACCCAGCTACTTTTTAGTTGCAGTTGTCATTGTTGTTTGGCAGGCCTGGGCTGGCTTTGAACCCACCAGCTCCGGTGTATGTGGCTGGCGCTCTAGCCCCCGAGCTACAGGCACCGAGCCAGATAAACAACTTTTTTAAAGGAACATGCTTTTTCTTTTTAAAGTTTGCACTCTACAAAGTATGAAAGGATTAAAGAACATCTTCATATTCCAGATGCCCCCCTATTAGTGCAATAGCAGCTAATTGTCCTGATGGAGACATGAGCAGCTCAGGATTCCTCTGTAATTCATCAGAAGTCCCCTCTTAAGCACAATCACATTACACAGCTCCACTGAGCCATTAACTTCTGATTTAGCAAGAATGTCCTCCATTTAAAATTCTTTGATGGTAATTAATTTGTAACTGTGTCCTGGAATTCTGAAAGCATGTGGGCCACAGACCTTGTGAACAATGGGCATCTCCGGACCTCAGCACCACTGGTTCCCGTAAGATACCACGCAGGAAAGGGTCCCTGCAACACTGAGAATTTGCAAACGCTTTCGGAGCTTGAATGACAGGCCCAAGTGAGGTTGTGTGGTTATGCCTGTATGTGTGTGTGTGTGCAAAAAAAACCTAAAAGCAAGTCATTCGGTATAAGGCATGATTTATTTTAACTCTAAGTGACCAAGTCACATTTCAAAGTTTTTGCAAGTTGCTTAAATTCAGGTGCATAGACTATAAATTGTTGGACCTAAAAATGAGATACTTTTTAATTCTACCAGTCTTCGTTTTGCACAAAAATGTGTTTGTGTGTTTATTCACTCGCTGAGCAGCCATGTGTGCCAGGAAGCTGTTCAGGCCCAGAGGATCCCTCCAAGGGGGTCCGTGTCCTCCAAGAGCTCACAGGTCAGTCTGTGGCCATGGAGCAGAGAAGTAACTTGAAGAACTTGATTAGCCTCAGGCCCAGGAGACATCAAGTTAATATTAAAACCTAAACATTCCAGCCTGTTACAATCACCTGCTCATTTGGTACCTCCTCAAAGCTGGGGGTTTCCTGGGATGACTTAAAATATTTTTAATGGTCCCTTTGGGACTTATATACTTCCCAATTAAATTGGCAGCAGTGTACTCTGAACATTAAGACCACGTGCTTAGTCTTGGTGTCTACAAGGGGGCAATGTCCTTTCTGGATGCCCTCTTGGGGCTCAAACTCCACCTGGCCTTGGAGCTCTGTGACAGCCCACTCTCTGCTACCATCCGTGCCTTTCCCCCGGCTCCTCCTTCCCCAGCTTTTGTCCTTTTTGCCTCTTTTGAAAGTCACATCTATGTTCTTCACATATGGGAAGTATTTTTGGTCAAAATTAAAAACCTGTAATGTGTTCCTTGGCAAAATGACTTGCTAAGCAAAGCTGGCTTCCACTTGAAAGAAAAGCTTTCAGTAGGCAAGAAAACAAAAAATATCCCACAAACCACTCTGGCCACACTGTAATTTTTATTTGTAAAAGCTAAATATACTTTACATGTGTGAATTAAATAAAGCCTCCTTTCCCAGTGCAAGAAGGTGACTATCGGAGGC
Source organism: Perodicticus potto (assembly GCA_963574655.1). Classification (NCBI taxonomy): domain Eukaryota; kingdom Metazoa; phylum Chordata; class Mammalia; order Primates; family Lorisidae; genus Perodicticus; species Perodicticus potto. The sequence goes on along the minus strand of CAUYRH010037658.1, from coordinate 27,632 downwards.
ATCTTTTTTTTTATTGACTTACGCCTGGTTATAGAAGACTATATAGATATTTACATTTTTCCTAAACCACTGGCTTCATGGTAGGAATCAGAATGATTTTCCTGTTAGAGATTAACCTCCTGACCTGGAGGCACAAAGAAAACCCCATAGAAACAAAATTTGCAGAGTGCTTATTATCTGTAAGGCACAGTGCTATGGGCTTTAGACACAGCTCTTTCAGTGAATTGTACCAACAACTAGGAGGTGGAGGAAGCAGGATGACCCTGCCGACAGAAGGGGCACTGAGCCCAGACTGGTCAGCTGTCCTGTCGAGGGTTTCTCAGCCCCTCCCTATTCTGTCAGGCTGCCCCTCATTTTCGAGATGCTAACAGGGTGGGCTGGTGATGCCTGGCTTGAGCAATGGAACTAAAGAGCAGAGGGTGAGGAAGGTCCCTCTCCAGCTGTTACAGTGGGGTGACACCTGAAGCTTTGCACCTACACAGCTCTGGATCTAAGTCCTATCTCCACTACCACCCTGAGAATGCTGTTTCTCTCTTCTGAGCCCCCGATTTCTCAGCTGGAACGCGGGGTAATACTTCCAGCCTCCCAGGGTGGTAGTAAGGACTAGAGGGAGTGTACAGGAAGGACTCAGCAGATATAACAGTGGATTATTCCTTGTTCTATCTCTGCCTTCTGTGACCAGACGCAGTTACTGCTCCTGCCCCAGTTTCTCAGTCAGGGCTGATCAGCTTTTACAGCTGAAGCCTGATTGACCGTGGACCCGGCACCTTGTCCAGACACTGCTGCCCTCTGCTCGTCCTCTGCGGTCTCCCCAATCCTCTCCCGTCCTCGACAAGTGCCAGCTGGTGTCTGGCTACGAATGAACTGGGCTCCCCCTGCTTCCAGGGCTGCTAAACCAGACACCCACACTTCGCTGCACACTGGGCCAGGCCTCCACTCTCTATCTCCACGGGCTACTGTAGAATTGCAGAGCTGGCCTTGGTAGTGGGTATGGTCATCTTACTCAGCGCCTACTATTATTGTCAATCTGAGCATCATCTAGGAGCTGAGGAGCCCTGTAATAGTACAGGCATGGTCCAGGCAGTTGAGCTAAGCCCTTTACATGTATTACCTCCTCTAATCCTCATTATAATCCTATAAAGTAGGTGCTATTAACATCTTCATTTAAAGACAAGGAAACTGAGGCTTAGGGAGGTGAAGGAACTTTATCCAAGTTATAATTTTAGTAAGAGAGGTAAGGTCAAGCCTCGGATCCCAAATCAAGGCTCAAATAGCTGTTCCATCATATTGGTTTTCATCCTACCTGCCAACCCCCCTCTCCCGCCTCCTCTTTTGACAGGTGAGCCGCTGCGATCCAATTATTTCTGTCTTTCATTAGACAGGGCGCTTCCTGAAGGCAGGGGCCCTGCTTTATTTGCCCCTGTACCCAGTGCTTTCCACAATGCCCGGCACAGACACCCAGAGGGTGTGGACTGACTGAATTGCATCGGCTTTCTCTTGCCCACCTGCTCAAGTCTCAGCACATACTTCATCCTACCGAGACCCTTTATCCTACCCAGACCCTTCCGAGCTGTGACAGCTGTGATCAACACTAGCAGTCAGTTACTCCTGGGTCTGAAATGACGTGTGTGCTCATACACGTGTCTCCGGCTGTGTTTGTGTGTTTGCTGTGGCATCAACTGAAACCACCACAGCTTGCCTACGTAAAAGCTTTTGGCCATCATGTTCTTTACTTTTCCTTAATCTGAAAAATTTCCACAGGCTTTCTTTATCTTTATGACATAGATAGTTTTGAAGAGTATGGCCCATTAAAAGAATAAAATGCTCCCCCATTTGGGATTTGTCCTGACGTTTTCCTATGATTAGATACAGGCTGCCAGTGCTCAGCCAAAGTGATGCTGTTTCCTTCTCAGGCATGTGGGGGCACATGTGGTCCACTTGCCCATGTGAAGTTAATTTTGGTCACTTAGTTAAGAAGTTGCCCTATTTCTTCCCAGAGTAGTTAGCATTCATTTTCCTCTTGTAACTAATAAACAATCTGTGAAGAGACATTCTAAGACCATGGAATACATCCTCTTACTCATCAAAATTCCCCCTGGGATCCACTGAGGATTCTTGCCTGTACCTATCTTTAAAACATGCTGATTGCAAAATGATGATTCTGTAATGAAATGCGATGTTTGACTCCAGACTGGATCCTGTACAGAAGAGAAAAAAATGCCACAAAGGACACAGAGTAAACATTAGAGGTCCCAGATAAAACAATGTAAGTTTTTCATTTAATAGCTGACATCATACCAATTAAAATGTCTCCCCTGGATTGAACGATCCCCAAAGTCTCACCCTACACAGGCTGACTCTCAGTGAAACACTCGTACAGAAACTGCCAACGAAACACCAGTGGCTTTTGCAAATGGAAGACGCTAGTTCTGAACGCAGGTGTCTCATTTTTGTTTATTAAACATGATGAAATGATACCTAAAGGGTCTCGAATATAAGATGAGGCAACACATCTTATCTGATGTGATGATGCAGAACCTTCTGGAGCCAGCACCTCTGCGCCCTGTTCAGTCTCCACCCATGATTGCTGCGTACTCCTTCTGGTGTTCAACCAGCTTCAGGAATACTTGATACTTCTTGTCATAATATCTATGGGAGAAAAACAAATATGTTGAATGATCTCAAGACAAAACTGTCAGGTGGATTCCCCCGTACCTTTAGAAAAATGGGAATCTATCTGCTATGGCAATGCTGACACCTCCCAGGTTTTGAATATTTCTGACAGGGGTCGATTGGTATGTTTTGTATCTGTTATATATAACCTACATGAAGTGGTGTCATCTCTATTTTAGAAATAAGGACATTTACTCGGAGAGGTCTACACAAAAGAGTATAGCTAAAAAAAGGGGGCACCGCTGGAATTCAAACGCCTCTGACTTCAAAGCCTCCACTGCACACACTTAAAGGACCAAGCTCAGCAGAGATCCTTTCCATTCCCAGATTCAATACCTAACCTGCTACAAGCCTCGCCCCAGGGGTGGACGACTGCCGTGAAACCACAGCCTAAGTAGGGATGAGACTGAACATTTTAATCACCCTCTTGTAGATCCCACACCTACATTTCCTTGGCTTTAGACTGCTTTGTCCAGGAGTGAAAGCCAGGGATGCCGGACTGAGGCCTTTCCTGGAGCCGTGCCCTGCCGTCTCCTAGCGGCCCTTGCTCTGCCTGTCCTACCCGGCTGACTCGGTGAGTGACATCTGTCAGCACTGGGATGGCCATGAATCAGGAAGAGGAGCAGCTGCAGCTGCTTTGGAGTCATGATCCTGAAAAGAATAAAAGAGGGCTGGACAAATTATACGTATGGACTGGCAGCTTAGTGCTGACACCTCTCGGCTGGGAAAGCTGACAGGAGGGAGCGGTTGATAAAGCCAGGACAGCGGGCTTGGGAGATCTTGGGGTGCACGGAAATGGAGCCTCGTGAGAGACGTTTGGTGCAAACCGTGGACTGGGGGAGAAGGGCTGCACACCTGGACATAGACAGGGTCTTTCACTCGTGACACAGAGTTATGGTAATAGGACCCCCCAACATTTCCTTGTTAGCCATTCTGGTAACACAGGAGCTGTAAAGGGGCCAAAGACAATGTTAAGAGGTGGAACCTGGCCGCCTCCTCCTTGGCGGTGTCGGTGCTGTGGCAGCCAGCCGAAGAACCAGCGGGCTGGATGATAGGCAAGGAGGGGGACCTTCAACCCCCACCGGAGGCTCCAACAGCCAAAAAGGCCGGACAACTTCCGAGGAGACACCTGTACCTTGGTGTCCCCTTCACTTTACACTTAGGACTAAATGTGGAACCCCCATTTCCTATGCCTAGGTCAATTTCATGTGAATTTCCTAGGCCTCAATTCCATGAATGGACTGTGTTCATTCACTGATACATTCATTCACTTCGCCCCGGAAGGGACTGTGTTCGTTCATTGATACATTCATTCACCTTGACCCTGGTGGAAGGGACTGTGTTCATTTGTTTCCTGGCCAAGGAACCCATACACCTATATATACCCCGAGACTAGAAGCCTAAAGGGGGAGACGGGGAAAGACCGGGAGAGAAACGGAGGGAGCTTTTCCCTCTCCACTTGAGTTCTCTCTCTCTACCAGGAGCTTTAGTATTTTCTATAAATAAATTCTGTCTTACACTGGAAAAAAAAAAAAAAGAAAATGCCATGAAGGCTATGTTAAACAGTTTGATGAAAGCATTTCAGATTGTATATGAAACCAGCACATTGTACCCCTTGATTGCACTAATGTACGCAGCTGTGATTTAATTAAAAAAAAAAAAAAAAAAAGAGGTGGACCCTGAAGCGTGGGTTTGAATCTCAGCATGGCCCATTGGCTGTGGGACCTTAGATATGTTACCTAATCTATTTGTGCAGAAATTTGCTCATCTATCTAAATGCAGTTGCCATATTTTGCTGTGTATAATGTGCTCCCATGTAAAATGCACACCCTTATTTTTGGCCTAAATGCTCAGGAAAAAAAATCCTTTCATTATAATTTTTTTAAGGAGAGCAGAAAAGGCCATGAAGTGGTGCCTCCTTCTCTCATGAGAACCGGTGTGGGTCACAGAACCGGCCATGACAGAGAAGCCAGGAGTGAGCCCAGGTGGCAGGTGAGAGGGGGCTGGATGCCCCCGACCTAAGCCCCCGACCCCCCCCAACTGTCCCCACGTCCTCTCATCCCCTCTTTCCGCCCATGTCCATCATGGACACTCTGCTGAAGACTCCAGTGGGCTGATTTCCTGAGAGGGGGTTATGAGGGGCCAGGGCCAGCCTGCCTGCCTGGGGCTCCTGACAGTAGATCTCGGCCCTGTCCAGGCTGCCTCGTCTCTGGCACAGCTGGCCCCATTCTGAGGCCCAGGGGGACTGAAAAAGCACCAGTTTTCTGGGGTTCTCAGTGGCCACATTCCCATGATGGACATGGGTGGGAGCAGGAAGCGAGAGGTTGTGGGGACGAGGCTGGGCCGGGCTGGGATCAGGTGAGGTGGGTGCTCGGGCCATCCAGACCACTCTCACTGGTGCCTGCAGTGGCCTCCAGGCCTCCGGCCTCTCCCAGAGGAGGAGGCACCAACACCTGGGCACTTCCACCCTCCTTTAGCTGGGGTGTGGACACTATTACGTCGCTCTTAGCAGCATGCCTGCTCTCACGATGGTAGTGGCAGGGGTGTCCGGTGTGATCGACCAAGCATGCTGGAGGCCCCCACCCGGCAGTGTCTGCCCTGTGAGGGGGTGGCTGGTGGGGGTGGGGGCCTGTGAATAGGGGGCATATTACCATATTCCAGGGTATTTTTTTGCACATAGATATTGTTGTTGTTTTCTAGAGTTATACTTTTAGTAAATTAAGCATACATAAAATAATTAAAACCATTTAGATAGACACAAAATTTTTTCCTCAAGAATTGGGGAAAACAGTGCAGTTTCTATGCGTCAAGGTGCGGTAGTTACAGGATCTACCTCAACCAAGCTACTGCGTGAATTAAAAGACGAGGTAGAGGAGAAACTTGTAGAACTGTGCCTGTCTCAGAAGAAGGGATATGAGAACTAGTGTCCACTTTCTAAATGATTAATATTGTCCTGCCATCATCAGCCTATGAACCTTCAAATTTATTAATCATGGAATGATTTTCCCTTTCTAGTGATACTCTATGACAATACAATGGTAAGAAATTCTTTCATTATATGAAATGGATTTTCTGACCTTGGAATCTCAAAACTAGGAGGGAGGTAGGGTCAGTAACCTCTCCCATATACTTGAAGATTCCTAATTTTAATACTGACAACTTCGCAGCAACTTTCTTCACGGGCTTATTCTCTAGCTACCTGGAATCATGCGGTATTTGCCCTTGAGTGATTGTCCCATCTCACTTAGTGTAACGTGTTCAATGCTCATCCATTCATGTATGGCCTCTGTCAGAATTTCCTTCCTTATAAAGCTACTATTCTATTATATGTATGTATCATTTTTTGTTATGTATTCATCCACTGATGAAAACTTGGTTGCTCCCTTTTGGCTGCTATGGACAAGGATGTAGAAACAGCTGAGACTCTGCTTTCAGTCCCATTGAGTGTATACCCAGAATTAGAATTGCTGGATCATGTTAATCCTATTTTTAATTTTTGAAAGAACTATCATATCGTTTTCCATAACAGACACATACGTACACTCCTACCAGTTGTGCCCACGTTTTCCCACATACTCACCAACATTTGTTATTTTTCTGGGTTTTCCGTTTGTGTATTTGTTTAATGGTACCCATACTATGGGTGAATGGTGGTAATTCATTGCAGTTTTGATATTCCTGGTGGTTAGTGATGTTGAGCATCCTATCATGTGCTTATTGGCCATTTATATATCTTCTTGGAGAAATTTCCACTCACGTCCTTTTCTCATTTTTGAGTTGAGTTTTGGAGATTTTTGTTATTGAGTTTTAGGAGTTCTTTATATATTCTGGGTCTTAAGCCCTTATCAAGTATATGATTTGATTTTACTCTGTTGATAGTATTTTTTATTGCACTATTTTCTTTCAAGGTACTTTCAAGTGACTGTTGTAGAGTCAGATATAAATTTGGACTGGGCATAATGACAAGATTTGGGGTAATTCTAAAATTTTAATTAATTGAGCTATGGTCCCTAGATTAGGCTTTCTGTGATTCTGATTTTTTAAAATGAGCTGAATTCCCTCTCCTCTAAATTATCACCAGCTCAATCAATTGCTTCTGTGTGGCACAGACCTGAGTCCAGGTCTCTACAATTAATCTTGTAATTTGAGGCAACCAGCTGTGAGAATAGCTCAGAAGGGAACCGGCTGCTTCTATTTGCAGTTCCTCAGGTGGCCTGCAGATGGTGCCACAGCACTGTGCGTGCCTCCGCCATCCCCAGAGACACCTGCCAGTGGGAAGTCAGGGATGCTCTCCAACAGGACTGAAAAACAGACTTCCCTCCAAAGTCTTGGGAGGATGGGAGAGAAGAGATGGAGAGGATAATCTTTCTAACTTCAAAAAAAGAGGGCCACTCCAGCCGCCCTCAGAGGAACAGAGGGATAGGAGCCCACAGCCCACTGCTACCGGAAACTCAGCTCTCTCTCTGTCCCTGCACTGAGCTCCCCTGTGCCAGGGCCTTCCCCTTCAACCCTGGCGTGTAGAGTGGGGTTTACATCCAGAGGATTAATAGCCTGACTCCATTTGTAGACAAGGAAGAAAAAATGAAAAGAAATTGTTTTTTTTTTTTTCCTCCATAGACATTTGGACCTCTTTTAAACACTGACCATGCTTGGGTGGCATCAGTGCCTTTTCCTGGCTTTGTTTCTATGTCTTAACCTCAAATAAGTCCCTAAAATCACAAAGCCCTGCACAACTGTCCCCTCATCTGGAAACTCACTGCCAGGGAATTAAAAGAGGCCCTTTTCATTTCTAACTGGGATTACTGAGAAAGCCTTCTATCCATTGCCCCACCAACGGGTCCTCTCAGAAGGATCTTTCTGATCTACATGTGACTCGCTCACACCACTGCTTAAACTTGGCGTCTGTGCTCTGCTCATAGGGTGAGGGCCAAGGTCTGTAACATGGCCTCCAAGCTCTTTAGGAGCTGACCACCTGCTTCCCAAGAGTGCTCTTCCCTAGTTCCGCTTTCTACCGTTCTCTATCTCGTATCAATACTCCGCGTTTCAGAATTATGAATTATTTACATTTATCTGTACATACCTCACTGTTCTCATTTTTATAATTTGCATGTGTTATTCCCGCTACCAAGAATGTTTTTCCCTGACTTGGCCTGTCTAGCGATTTCTTTTAAGCATTTAAAATAAGGTAGCCTTAATCTTTCTCTCATTCCTGCACATCCCTTTCTTTCTTGGGTTACTGTGTCACCCAGTAATACTTCTACCGTGGAACATACCTCTTTGCTCTGAAAGGATCTGTGCACACAAATCAGATAATCTTTTATTTCCCTCTAAATCCTGCCTGGAGCTCAACATAATGCCTTGACTATAGCAAGAGCTCGATAAATTAACAGTATGTTAAATTGGGGTTAAAACACTTATCAAGGTCATTTTGTAGCACTCAATCACTTTGTAAGTGATACAAAGTAAAAAAGAATGGACAGATGCTACTGGGTCTTGGATGGGAAATATAAGAGATCCCTGCTTTAGAACAAAGAAGACCCGATTTGCCGCCAATGACTTAGGGCAAAGGTTATTGGTCTGATAGTTCAGAAGCTTGCATTTCACCCTCAGGTTTTGGCCCTTTATAGCTCTGCAATCTCAGCTAAATTAAAGTGACTTTATGTCTTCAGGACTTAGTTTTCTCAAGTATTGAATGAAAAGACTGAGCTAGCTGACCTCCTGAGTTTAGTGTAGATCTATAGATGCATGCATGTGTATCTTCTCAATGTTTTAGCACCGTGCACATAAGAATTATAAACTTACTTTTTATCTTCTTGTCTTGGGAACACAACTTTCCCAACTTTGCTCATTTTTGCCATTGCCTCCTGTTAATGGAAAACAACACAGAGAGTTGAGTTGGAGGGCTAAATTCACGCTCATCACAGGGAAGAACTTCTTCTTAGAATTCACTTCCTTTTGATACTGGGAGTATCCCTTTTTTTCCCCCACCTATTTTCTCTGGTAGCAAGAATAAAATCCAATAAACTTATAAAGTTACATCTATGACCACCCATCCTGAGCTTAATAAAGAGTTGTATATTGAGGCCTCCAGGGCAAAATACAACCTAGCAGGCAAAGCACTTCTATGATCGCCTCCAGGGACCCAGGGGAGGAATATTTCTCCTCTCATTGCCTGAACAGAGGCCACATAAGAAGGAAACATAATCAGTCTCTGAGTACATTGTCCACTTGACTCAGCACAGCAACACCTGGACGGAACCCTCTTTACACCTGTACTTAGACTCCTTTAATTCAACTACTGCTCTTTCTCCAGCAGTCAGTGAAGTTGTCAGTACAGACATGAGACCTCCAGGCAGTCTAACTGACTCAGGTTCTGGAATGTGACTTCAAGAACACAACTTTCCCAACTTTGTTGGGAGCTTTTCCCATTCTTGTCTTTCCAATGGGCCACTCAGGCAGATGACATGTTACAGCATCTGCGCGGACAGATCAACATGGATTGTGTCGGCTCTATTGCATGAGTGGAAGGGTTGGGTTTCCCTGGGTGGTCTCTGGAGGCTGTTAAGACTTTCAGGAAGTGAAGTCGACTGCAGTGAACTCAAACTTTAGTGTCCACCAGAGCTGACCGGTAGATGGCAAGCTGAGGCTCCACATAACAGGTCTGGGTACTCTTAGGTGTGAAGGTCATAGTCTTTCAGGGATCTTATGCATAAAAGGTCTTACTCCACACATTCGTTATTCACTCTCTGTGCCAGACTCTGTGCTACAGATACAGAATTGCATACAATATCCTCTTTGTCCTGGAGAAACTCATATACTAGTGGTGGGGGGGGGACACATAAAAAGGTGATTACCACATCAAATGAAAGAGCCCCTGGGTATCTTAAAAATATATCCCAGTGTCCCCTTCACACCATACTGTGATTGATTGCCACCATTTTGTGACTGATTGATTGATTTTCATGCTGCTAATTTCCTTCTGACACCCTACGTATTTACTGGCTTATGTGTCCATTAGTTGCCCTCTCCATGCCTTGCCCTAACCAAGAGGGAAGTTACACGAGGCTTCATTTATTTATTGCGAAATCTCAACACCTAGAACATTCTAAACTATACTGGGCCCCCTTTATGTGCCAAGACCAGCACTCAATGTGTATGTAATCGGGAGAGGAAAACTACATGGGCCTTTCATCAGGGAGCTTGCCGTAGAATGGGACAGACATTTACTGTGATCAAAATACAGTGTGATAAACATTATGCCAGAAGAGGACAAACTTCTTTTCAATATTTATTCGAGGGTTAGGAAACCTGGCAGCTTTTTAATCTGCTAATTGACACAAATTTCCACTCCTGCTTCTATGAGGACAGCATGAACTTTGTGAACTAGTTATCTGGTGTCCCAGCTCTCAGCAGACTTGTAAGTGCTGACTGGGAGAGTGCTTAGAGCAGAAGGCACATTGACAGTAGAGACGGCAGCCTTAGGTAGGAAGGACATTTTTAAAATTACAAAAAACTGTTGATGAGAAAGTCATTGGGAAAGGGCTGTTTGGAGTCAAGGGCCAGTGAAATGTATTGCAGGAGGCGGCCTCCAGGCCACTTAACGGGGCTGTTGGCGGGGCTCTGCTCACCCTGAGGTGTACCAGAACATCTTCCTCTCTTAGAACACACCCCAAGTCTTGCTGAGGTCACCTTGGCCACTCCTTGTTCTGCCCCGGCCTCTTCCTTGAGTTGTGCTCTGCTGTCCTTCCAGAGAGGACTCTGTGTCCTGCCACCAGGGCTGAAACTTGAACATGCCCTTGGGCAAGGCTCTTCCTGACTGCACGTGGGCCCAGATGAGAGACAGCACTGCAGGCCTGCCTTCACGGCTGGGGGCAGGAAACTTGTATTACAGAAGCTCCTCATCAGTGTTGCTTTCCTTTCCACTGTACCATGTGTGGAGAAATGGCAGCTATCAGGGGATTCTCTCTTCCTTTCTTCCCATTACCGTTGGTTGTGTTTTAAAGATAAATATTGAGAAGCAAATGCTTGCAAGAGAGGTTCCAAAGATTTAAAAAGAGGTTGTTTCTCAAAAAGTTCAGATTTAAATGTGAGACTTGGCTGGGTATCAGCTCTACGGAGAAGGTTTTTCTCTGACTCATGCCTGCTGCCTGCCTCCCACCCAGACTGATTCTCTCGCCCAGAAACTTGAGCTTCTGTGCATCATAGCACCTGAGGCCCCACCATTCTTTCTTAACAGATCAGCCTCCCCAACTAGACCGTGTGTTCCTTAAGGCAGGAATTATTATAATTATTTTTCCTGCCAAACTCAGCGTCTGGCATATTGTATACACTCAGGGAACATCTACTGAATGAATGAACTTAAGGGTAAGACATGTGGCAGAATGTTCCAATGGAAGTTTGGACTGAGATCTAAAGATGACAGATATGAGACACCGAGGCAAACTGGAAACCGACCACCCTGGAGAGTTTGTAAAAAGGCGCCCGAGGACCCATCCATCAACCCTTGAACCTTTAATCCACATGGAAGGTCAGGCCAAGATGCATTTTTAGGGAAGAACCTTTGGTTTATTGCATGTCAGGCCTCCTTCCAGGGTGAGATGGGAGGGAACGCTCTCCCTTCGTGAGTCCTGAGCACAAGGCTTTACTGTGACTGGCAGGGAAGGCAATGCCCGTGCTGAGACTGTGGCACACGGTGGGTGGCGTATGACTCTTCCCTGGAGGAGATGGGCTGCCTAGCAGCTCCAGTGTAGAAGTGATGGAGAGGTTGTCCTGGAATCAGCCAGCACTGCCAGCCTGTCAGACCCCCGAAGGCATGACTGCCTCCCACGGGGCCTGGACGGTCCACCTGTGGGAGCACATCCAGGGCTGACTCAGAGTCTGCGTAAAGACGCTGGAGGTGAGCTGCTGGGTCGCTAAGAAATTCAGAGAAGAGTCAGAAATCTACTGGGATAGAGAGGCATTGACCAAGACAAGGCTATTTCAGGTAAGAGGTTTTCAGAGGTGGAGACTTCCCAGACACATCTATGATAGAGCCTAATGAGAACCACATTTGGCTCTATACAACTGATGGGCTAAGAGAGCCTGAAGCCCACTGATGATGGTGCTGATGGGACGAAACTTTCCCACCCCCCACACTCCCCTTCCTTACACCCTCTAACTACCTCAGAGGCACAAGAAAAAAGCGACTTTATGTTGGAGACAAAGTGAACAAGGAAGAAGGAAGAATCTGAGTACAGCTGCATCTTCTCATTTGTGGCAGACTCCAGCTGGAGGGACCAGGACACATCTCACTTTTACTTTTCTGTCTTCCCCGACATTTGAATTTCTGAATTTTGGCTATGTCTCACAATCTAAAGGGACCATACAACTTGCATCATTCAAGTGACTTTGTATTTATCTTAAAAAAAAAAAAAGTACTAGAACCACCAGGATTTTAAACCAGGGCAGGGAAAAGTGAGCGCCTGGAAGTGTGCAAACAGGAAGGGGCAGTGGGAACACAAAATAAAGTGGATTTCTTATTTTATCGCAAGAATTGTTTGTGTTTGCTTTACACAGCTTGTTAAACACAAGTGACATATACAAAATAAAGATCAGCTGAAGATATATTCTAAGGTTAACAGGATAGAAAGCATCAGCGATCACAATTTCCTTGTCAACTTGTATGCTTTTTCTTAATTTTCTACAGTAGCATATGTTGCTTCGATTATTTCAAGGAAAATACAAATGTACTGCATTATATATATTCAAAAGTTATGCTTACTCAGGTGGTCAGAATGACTGGGGCTCACTTTCCCCTCTCCTGGAAGTCAGGGCTTCTGACACCCTACAGAGAATCAGTGCTGTCATCAGAAAGAGTACTGCTGAGTTTTCCAATTTCTCCAAATAATTAACATAAAACTGAAATCTCATGATCCCACTGGCTGCCATAAATCTGGAAATTACCAGAGCACAACAATATGAATTTATTATGGAAATGCTGACACACGCTAAATATAGTTACCCCCCACAATATATTTCTGTTCCAAAGGGTTTATTTGAAGTTGGCCTCCAAATTCCCACTTTCTGTCAGCAGGCAGGAGCCGGCCGATCTTGATTTGCAGCACGCTACCCTCTTTGTTGGAGAGTCTAGACAGCACAATGACTACAGTGACTTCTCTCTTCCCTTTTTGCCCACACAATGAAAGCTTTTTAAAAACAAAATATTTTGTAAAGTAGCATTTTAATCACTTCTTTTCTTTCTCTCTATCGTGCAGAGCTATAAATAAACCATGAAAGTTCACATTTGATTGTCACTTCTGAAAGCAAGTGAAGGGTTTCTGCAGGGAAAAAATAGAGGCCCTGTGCCGCGGCCATGAAAGACCCCATTCATGTGGACTGCCCGTCCCCGGCGTGCAGAGGCCAGATACAGTCAGCACACACTGCTCACCCCTGCTCGTGAGGCAGCATCTGTGCCTGCCAGGCTGCTGTGTGGGTGGGGAAGACACCCGGGCCTCACGTGTTACGGCCCAGCTTGGGAGCTCCCAAAGGGCGGTGGGCTGCACTGGGGTGAGTGACCAGGGAAACGAGGCAAAAGACAGGAGGGGCTCCCACATCTCTGGAGGAGCCGTAGCTTCCCCGAGTTGTAGGCACACTGACACTGGCAATCTAGAGGGCAGGGATCTTGTACCTTCTTCCCTACCCAAGAGAAAGGGAACCTTAAGACTTTGGGGGAAACTGTCAGGTAGTCTGGACAAAAGTGCCAAAGGGCACTCTAAGCATGGCAGAGACCAGAGTCAGGAACTACAGGGGGAGAAGTGGCCAGGACTGCCCCAGGGAAAGCTGGCTGGAACTCCCAGAAGGCAAGGGCCCTGTCACCGTGGGCGTAATGCCCAGCACAATCCTAGCAGTTACAGGTGCTTGGCTAGTGACCGCTGAGTGGTTGAAGGAGGGTGTAGGGACAGACAAAAGCGGTCTGGGCTTTGCCACCCACGGCCTTGTGTTGGGGACAAGATAAAGTCATCTAGGCTTTTCTACTCATGGGAAGGTGCCATGGGTTCCTAGACAGCCATGACCGTGTACAGTGAAGTCATGCCTATGTAACTGCTGCTTGGCACTGCTGTTACTGTTCCCCTGAGTATAAAGGTGTACAAGACCTTCTGTACTTGCAGATCGTGGATCACAGAATGTGAACTTTCTGTGTAACTCAGCTCCCTGGCCACCATAAGAGAAGATCTCCCATGCTAGCTGAACAAAGCGTGTGGCACCTGCCCTCCATGCCTGAGTTTCTCTTGCCTTTGTTGAATCAGAACACTGGTGCCATGGAAAGGCCAATGGCTCTCAAAACAGGTAAACTGGGATCAACCCCGGGAGTGCTCACCATGAGCCATTAGGATTCCAGAAGAAAATACTGGAAGCACTATTTATATAATTTTTAGTCTAAATAAATGAATTAAGCTTTACCAGCATTTAATATGAAGATTGTCACTAGATTGATCAACTGGGCCATCTTGGGCTGCCAGGATTTGCTGCACCTTGCTCTTACGTGTTCCAGCTTAGTGACTTACCAGGATCATCAAGTTTTATTTAGAAGCACCCTCACAAAATGAAAAAGTGACTAAAAAAGACTTAGTCAACAGACCATAAGTGACAGTGATAATTCAGATTCGAGAAGACAAGAAAATGCTGACACTCTTATGCAACACTAGCTCTTCACATTATAAGGTGAGAACAATGAAGACCAGTCAGATAAGAATTGAGAAAAAAAAATTATCAAGAAGACTCTTTGAGATATGAATACACAGGCATATATGAAATCATTCAGAAATCATTAAAAAATAATTTAAAAATCATTAAAAACAGAATTGGCTATAGAGATATAGCTCACCTTTACATATTGCTAATGTTAGTGTGAAGCTCTCAATGTAGGCAAATTTAAAATATTTCTTACTCCAGCTGTATTTCACTTGTTTTATAGAGTAAAATACTCTACAAGCATTTTATAACATGTTTGCATTCTTTCATAAATAATTTTTCATGGATTGAGGATGCACGCTCAATTCTTTTTTTAACTGATGTGGTAGATCCACAAACGCCTGGCGTGCCCGGGCTGAGCAGCCGGCACCAATGTCGTTGCTATGCTACTGTTTTAAGCCAACATCTCTGAGGTGCTTGCTCCTTCCTGTGCATTGTACAAGTTCTTTCATGTACATGACCTTCTGAACTCTCAAAATGACTTTATGACACAGATTTTATCATCCAAACCCGCTTTATGAATAAAGGAACCGAACAGAGGGGGAGAATCCGTCTTCCCGAGGTCACGAAGCCAGTGTGTTGTAAGCCGGAGTTCAAGCCCCGTCTAACTGTGTATTTAACTTTATGTATATCATAGATCTCTTCATAGACTCTCTCCCTCAGATTCTCTAGGCCCTTACGCTCAGATCCGACGGTACTATCCCGGCCCTGGTGTCCCGAGGGCTTGAGTTCAAATCCTACTTCTGTAGCTTATTAGCTGTGTGATCACCTTGAGTGAGAACGTGTGCGTGTGTGTGTGAGAGAGAGAGACATAAGTATAGCACACTGTACCTTTTTTCACAGTTGCTGACACACAGTTCTAAAATCCATGAATCTGCCTTCGTGAGGAACTCTGACTCATTTTACTGGAACAACAAGTTCACATGCTAATGTGTGGGCTGAGGCACATGACCCCTCCATAGAAAAACAGAAAATATATCAATGTGGTTTTCCTTCAATGAGCCTTAAGAAATAGCTAGTTGTTCTTTTATTTATATAGCCTTTTTTTTTCTTTGGATGCACTCATCCTTTGCCCTGGACCTGGTGTCCTGTGTAATCCCCATGCCCATAACAACAACGTCTGCAAGCAGGAAGGGCTGAGTGAAGATGAAGACTGGGAGAGCTTCCACCATTAATAATGATGTGAGCACTGGCCCCTCATTTATAATTTGAAATAAACTGTACCCATCTATCTACATGTACACACTTATAAATCTTTAGAAGGGTGATTATATATGGGTGTATACATTTATCAAAATTTAAGGTGTATACTTCAGATCTGTGTATTTAATTTTATGTATATCTCAATTTAAAAATGGTAAAAGAAAAAAACATGGAATATAATATAGTGTCTATATTATTATGTTTCATTCTCAATTATAAAAATGCCTACCAAGTAGAAATAAAAAATTTTAGATCCCTAGTTCTCTAGTTTTGACTCTAAAATATGTATCATATTAGTCTCTTGATCATAAATCAGGGGAGGTGTGGAGACTCTCTAATTCTGTAGAAAATGGAGATGTTAGTGGGAAGATACTGGGAGATACTGGGTGTTACTGGACAAGCTTCTCCTGCCAGCACCTTCTCCCTTCTCAGGAACGCTCTCCTGGACCTTTCACTATCTGGCTTTTTCACATAACTTCAAATATAATATCCAAACCAACAGACTGCCCCTGGCTGCTCCTGGCTGAAGAGTCCACTTCTCTTAAACATCATCTATCACATGACTCATTTCTTGCCTTTGTAACCCTTCACAGCACAAGGCATCCCCCGAAGTTAATAGTGTTAGTTTGTTCATCGTCTACCCATCACCCGTGATCGTCCCCTCTGCTCTCCCCTCCAGAATATAAGCAGAATCCTCAGCTTTTGTCTTCACTGATGTATCCCAGGTGTTTTGCAGGGCATCAGGTAAACATTGGGTGTAAGTATAAATTTGTGGAATGTCTATTTCATGCATGCACTGTGTATATATATTGTGCCTCATCTGATCTTCAAAACATTCTGCAAGGAAGGTCCTATTACATACATTTACACTGAAGAAACAGCCTCTCAGAGATTAAGTGACTTGCTTAAGCTAGTAAATTGCTCAGCCAGGATTTGAAACTTGCTTAAACTGGCGTCTAAGACCAGGCCCGTTCCTTGAGGAACTCACAGCCAATTGACCTCTAGCTTTAGTTCACGACAATTTTTCTTTGCCAAATGATGAGTTTGGGGCCCTGAAAAACTCTAAAACCTTGCTTTCTCCACCGTCAAAGACAAATTCAATTAAGGTCATTATGTTGTGCTTACAAAGGCAGGAAGGTGGACTCACCGATGTATAGAGAGACTGTTCATATTAATTATTGAAACAAAATTACTGCCAGCTGTATGACCCCGAGAAAGACCCTTCCCCTCCCTGGGACTCACTTTCTTTATCAGCAGAGTGAGGGGTTGGATTAAATTATCTCTAAGTCTTTGCCAGCTCTGCAATCGCTTGGTTTCATGCACATGTGTTTTTTTTGATTAACTCTCAGTTGACAAGTTACTCCTTCCTCCCCTTGGGACATTTTACTAGGGTTTTACTAGGCCCACTCTGCCAGGAAATACACCCACTATGTTTCCCCAACAAGGTAGAGTGTTCATTCCAATTCAGCCAGGGACAAATATGACACTGGAGAGTGGTTCTATACTAGCTAAGGCTTTCTGTTGCAGTATTTTGAGATGGGGTTCTAATACTTCACTCGGCTGCTAAAGGGTTGGGTCCAAATACAAATATTAGACAAGTATTCATCCTATTTGCATGAGTTTGACTTGCCTTTTATGAGTTTTCTGAAGACAAAAATCTCAAGCTTCTTGCTAAAAGCATCGGAAAGATTATTATAGACTCCAACACTGTAAGCTATCAATCATCTAATAATCTACTGTTGACAGGAAAAGAAATGATTCTGCTAATATTTCTGACCCGAAAGGCGAAGAGCACTTCAGTGAGCTATGATAAAAATACTACAATAGTAACTTAACGACAATAATCATGGTAGCTAATATTTATCGAGGAGTTACTATGGCCTAGCATTGTGTTATTAAACCCTTAACCTGCTTGGTGCACCCATCTGAAAGATGAAAACACACACAGCTTTGAAACCCATGCTTTTAACCATGGATTTAATATTCTGAATCTCAATTCCTTATTTTAAAGATGAAATAACTATTTTACAGACCTGTTTTTGAGTGCTAAATGCTTCACTGTGTATGTGTTATCATTATTACTATTTATTCATCAACTGAAATGAATTTAATTTTCCCAGAAATTTTATTAAAAGGTATGAGCTACCAGGTATACAGTCCAGGCTGTTTGGGGTGGGCAGGCTGGGGAAGCAGTTGGGTATAGGTATTTGTGCGGCTTTTTTTTTTTTTTTTATCATTTCTGGACAAGTATGCGTCCATCTGCAAGCAAACTCCTTGCTCCCTGAGTGTGTCCCACCGCATGACAGAGACATGACGACCCATGTCTTTCCCACAGAGCACTCCCCTTGTCAGACTCCTGCTTCCATCCTCTCATTGCCATGAGGCTAACGATCCCACACCACAGCCTCTCCATCCACCTGCAGGTCCGTCACTGCCAAGGGTGACTTGAGCATCTGTTTATAAGACCCACACAACGTTCCAGTATTAGAGTTCCAAAATAGTTCCACCCCCACTTCATACTCACTGCCATAGCCACACTCTGAATCTTATCTACTGAGACTGCTATACCTAGGTGTATATTCCAATACACTAATAATCACTTTCTGACTTTAATTGCCCATCAGTCTAATTCTCTCATTGTCTTTATCGTTCGGACCAAAAGTCCTTCTCCTCCTAATGGCAATTTCTGGAGTCTCAATCCCTTTTTTTTCTGTCAATTCACATACACCTGTGGCTCTAATAACTTCCATAGCTAGCTTAGAGTCCATCATCTATGTCAAACACACTCATCAACCAGAATCCTTCTAATACTCTCTTCAATGCCAAATTCAATGGTACCTCCAATTCGCAGAACCCATTTAGCTAGGATATGCTTCATTTATGAGGGGGGCGCTTTGCTCAGAGGGAGAAACTTTGCTTTTGAAGGAATAGGCCGATGGGAGATTGCAACTTGAGGCAGCAGAGCACTCTGAAAGCTCTTGGGTGTGAATTTTGATGCTCACACTGCCTTCTTCAAAGTGAATTACTTACTGCAAGGAGTCTTTGGCCAGCGGATCAGGGATCACAACTGGCTGCAAAGAATCAAAAGTTGTGATGGTGTTAAAATAGTGAACTATGACTGAACCACAAGGGACACGGAGTGGTCACTAGGTCAACTGATCTGTGCATAGGCAGGTAAATAACCAAATTGTCTAGACACATGGTTTCTGTCCGTCCATCCATCCCTCAGCACTCCTTAAAGTTCTCCACCTTGGGGGTCCCCGACTCTCCTGAGCCAGAGCCGTATTTGGTGGTTCTGTCCTAGCCTTTGGGACTGACCTTCACAAGATACAGAATCCCTCTGACTAAGTCAGAATTCATTCCAAAGCAACTTCAGGAGGAGGACAAAGAGACTGACTCTCAAGCTAGGCGTTAGGGAGGCCAAGATGGCGCAAAAGCACCAGAGTAGGAGAAGGGCGGGAAGGAGACAGGGAAGCAGGTAGGACAGGGGTAGAGCAGAGGTCAGACAGAGAGGAAGGCGTACTGGTATGTAACCTTTTCTGTGCCCCCAAAGCCCCCCTGGCTCCCCTCTATCTTATTTCACACAAATACGACAAATGTCTATTTATTTCTATGTCTCTCCACTGGACTGCGAGATATAAGAGGGCAGAGGCCATTAACTTCACCTGTATTTCAGCAATTGGTATAAATAGTGTAATAATGTAATAAATACATGCCTAGAGAATGAATGAGTACATGGATTAATGAACTAATGAATGAGGAATGAATCGGGGGTAGAATCCAGGATGTACGTATAAAGCGCTATGGTTCTCCCTCCGTAGTACTTTCTGGTATTTCCCAGCTGTCAGGTTAATGGGATCTTCACTATTGGATGCCAGGCTGTGGAGTCAGAGCTCTGGCCTGCCTAGCCTGGATGCCGGCTAACCGAATGGCTTACACAGACACTTGACTACCCTTTTTGTACCTCAGTTTACTCATCTGTAAAATAAGATTAATAGAAATTAAGTATTCATAACAATAAAAGAGAAAATGCATACAGACTCAAGCTAAAGAAGTGCCTGTCACAAAGTAGTAGTTCAAAAAATGTTATTTTTATTCTAATAATGATCATACCCATCTCCACCCCAGCACTACACAAGAGTTCTCTTGAATGCTGCTAGTTAAATGCAGCCTTTCCTAATCTCCTGCTGCCCGGGCCATGCGGCCTGGGCAGGGGAGTGGTCAGGAGCACAGGATGCAGGGACCCTGCAACTCCAAATCCCAGCTGATGCTTAGCAAGGAAAGGAAGATGAGCAAGAGCTGAAAGGAGGCTGCAGGAAATGCAAGTTGTAGGAACTTCTAGCTTATTTTTGTGTCGAACTTCCAGTCCTTTCATGTAAAACAAACAAGGAAGACAACTATGTCAGCTATGCGTACAAACACGATCTTGCTCTGGCTTTGAAGAGACCCGGGAATTCACCCCGCTTCCCTCTGGAGACCGTATTACGGACAGGCATACGGCGTGCTGGGAAGAGAACTGGTCAGGGAATCGGGAGACTAGTCCGGTAGTAATCTTCGTCTGGGCATTGTTATTTTGAATAAGTTGCTTCTTTTTCTTGGATCCTAGGGTCCCCTTCCCAAAATGAGACATTCAAGACAGATAATGCCAGTTTTATTGTTCAAAAAAGAGTTACTGGGCACCTTTTGTGTGCCAGGCATTGTGGTAGGCACTATGGATAGATCAGGCAGCCAGGCGGTCCTGGGCCCTAACTTCATGAAGCTCAGAGCCTACTATGGAAACACAAGCTTAATAAAAGGAAAAAGGGAACTGCTCGAAGGCTATAAGGAGCTGGTTGAGTAAAGACGTTGATGAAGAGGTTTCTAGCCTGAGGCAACTGCATATTTGAAGGCCCCAAGTCAACACATTATGGCATATTTGGAGGGTGACAGGAGTCCGAGATGGCTGGAGTGAACGCAATGAAGGGAAAGAATGATAAGAAATCAGGTTAGCCAAGAAGGCAGGAGTCAGATTCTGGACAGCTTTGCAAAATCATGTTAAGGGGTTCCGACATTATGACAAAGTCAAGGACAAACCGTGGGAGGATTTTAAGCCAGAACCATCCCATTCACACTTATATTTATTTATTTATTTATTATTTTTGTAGAGACAGAGTCTCACTTTATCGCCCTCGGTAGAGTGCCATGGCATCACACAGCTCACGGCAACCTCCAACTCCTGGGCTTAGGCGATTCTCTTGCCTCAGCCTCCCGAGTAGCTGGGACTACAGGCACCCACCACAACGCCTGGCTATTTTTCTGTTTTTTGCAGTTCGGCCAAGGCTGGGTTTGAACCCCTCACCTTCGGTATATGGGGCCAGTGCCCCACTCAATGAGCCACAGGCGCTGCCCGCCATTCACACTTATAAAAGGCCGCTCTGGCTGATGTGTAGAGAATGGATTAGAGAATGGTAGAAGTGGAGACAAGGAAACCCTTCAAGTGGCCCGTGGGACAGTCCAGGTGAGACGCCAGGGTGGCCTGGAAGAGGGTGGTGACTGTGGAATTAAAGCAAAGTGGAAGGAGGCTGAGACAGCTGAGATGTAACTTAGTATGACGGCCTGGGGTGGGGGGAGATGGGGTGGGCTTGGGATGTCCTGGGGATTGTGGTGGGAGTGGTTAAGGAGATGTGTTACCATGTACGGATTGTGTCCAGTACTGATATAGTGCTGGTGTTGTGGGCAAAGGTGAAGACGGTGAATTCAGATTTTAACATGCTTGAATCAAGATGCCCTCCCAAAGGACATGTCATGTAGATGGCTATACAGCTGTTGACACATAAATAGCAAATGACTCCTTGGAGAAGGAGCAGGTGGACAGAACAGAAGACCACTGCATATTCCTGGGGAGAGGGGAAAGGGGACAAGCAAAGGAATTTGGAAAGAACCATTCAGACAGGTGGGAGGGAAATCAAGAAAGTATGTTAGCAATGGAAGAATGTTCCACCAAGGGGAGCGGCTGGAGCCAAGCGCTGCAGAGGAAAAGTGGGTCAGGAACTGAAAAGCCCTCTAGGTTCAGCCATGCCTTGGGTTGGCGAGAATGACCCAGGTGAGCATGACTTTGGTGGAAATCTGGGAAAGGAAGGAAGATCAACCTTGGTTAAAGAGGCAAGGGTGGGGGAGAAAATCAGGACAGTGGGGATTATATACCTCATAAAACATTTTTGACTATGAGAGGCAATAACTGGAGGGGCTGACAGGTGGAATAAGGGATTTTATGTTTAACAGGAAAGATTTTATAGCAGCATTGTTCAACAGAAATAATGAGAGTTACGAAAGTAATTTTGAATGTTCTCCTATCCACTTCAAAAAAGTAAAAAGAAATTTGTGAATTTAATATCTTATATTTAACCATATACTATCATTTCAATAAGTAATCAATACAGAAAATTATTAATGAGATATTTTGAATTTTTCATTCTACATCTTTGAAATCTGATTTTACACCTTTTAATTTGGATGAGCTGTATCACAAGGGTTCAACAAGGCTCTCTGACTAGGAGCCACTGCATTGGATAGCACTGGTTTAGAATATGTTTAAATGCTGATGAGAGGGGGTTAGCATTGACAGAGAGGGTAATACACAGGAGTGAGAGAAGATAATGGATTTAGTGTGTTGTCAGAAGTGGCGGGAATTGGTGGAGTCTCTACAAGTAGGTGGGGTATCTCTTCCATTCTAACAAATGTAAAGAAGAAAAAAATTGTACCCGGATATAAGCAGTGTTATGCTGATACACATTCACCAAAAACTTTTAAAGGCTCTAATTTCTATCATTTCCCAATGTCTGTGTGGTAAATATCTCCATCGTGGCCAAGTTCAACTGCTGATGAGGTGGCATTGCCTGAGGAGCTAGGGAGAAGTGAGCACAGTCTGTGCTGCTGAGCAGGTGGGAGTCAGCTCCAGCTCAACCTGGAGCTAAGAAAGTTGTAAGATTTTTGGCAGGTGTCTTTCTAATGGCTTTTTATTTTCTCTTTGAAGTAGTTGGTAGTTGAGAATAAGCAGGAGGTCATCTGACTGAACGTGAGATGGAGTGGGAACTGGGAAGGTTTAGTAATGGTCATTGCAGATAGTAGGAGATTGAGCGGACACGTTATGTTTACTTATGTTCCTATCAGGAAAGAGACGGACACTCAGACTGGGTAAGTGAAGTAACCTTTAAAAAGGTTTAGGAAAAGAGAAAAGGATCTTGTGTCCAGACTCATTGGGGAGCCACTACCACCTGGGAGCCTGGGGAACAAGGGGAGAGAGGGATGGCTCCTGGTGAGCAGATAGGAAGGGGTAGGAAGAGGGTCACACACAGGGATTGTAGACAAAAGTGAAGCATGGGAGATGGATGAGGCTGACCTGCAGCAACCCAGCAAGGAGAGCTGAGAATAAATACCTGCATCCCATTGTCCAGGCTCCAGGGACAGCCTGGTACCTATTAATATAAACAGAAGCCTGCCTGGGGTTGTATGGTTTTGTCTTATGGTGTTCGGAAAGCTGGCTTCATCCTGGGTTGGGATTTCTTAAGATGGGGGGAAATATATAAATAAAAAACAGCCACGTGGATTGGTCACGTCATTAGGCAGTTAGCTAGATGTGACCAGGGTGGATGATGGACATGGCTTGGCTATTCTGAATGGGGTTGGGTGACCTAAGCTATTATGGTAATGAGGCTGATTAGGGCCTATCTGGTGGGTTGTTTTCAAGACTTTACAGGTGGGTTCTTTGAGAATAGAGTTAATTAAGACCCTAGAAACTTCCAAGAAGCAGCTGATTCACTTCAAAGTTGTGTATACAACTCCAAACTGCACTTTTCCCAGGGCCTGAAATCACTAGAATGGGGCCTGGCTTGCTGTGCAGGTCATTAATAAACTTTGTTGCAAAATCTTTTATTTGCTTTTTTTCAATGATTTCAGTGACTGCCTCGAGACACTGTGCTGCTCCAACAATATGGAAAAAGAGATGATGGGTATGGGAAAGTAAAAACCAATTCTCAGAAGAGCCCTTCAAAGTACATGTTAACCCAGTGGTTCTCAACCTTCCTAATGCCGCAATGTATTTTCATTGTTAAAAAGGGGTCGCAACCCACAGGTTGAGAACCGCTGTACCCCATGGAAGAGAGAAGGAAAGTAAAACTCAAAGCATAATGTGGCTTGCCCAAGATAGCAGATTTAGCTAGTGGCAGAGTCAGGAACCAGGTCTGCCTACCTAGAAAGCATTTTCCACCTTACCACCACACTGCAAGCAAATGAACTGTTTGTTTTAATTGGTGGGAGGAGACACCTTTTAATGTTCACTTAACCTTTTAGTTGAAGCTGAAGTGCTATTAGAATTTTCTATCTCCAATAGAAAAACTCATGCCCACTGAAAAAAAAGCAAGGATTCACAGACACCCTTGGGCATTTTCTTTACTGGTGGCCATTGCAAATGTGCAAGCTAAGAGATAGAGGAGGAATATGCAAGGGTGTCTTTGTGAAATAGAAGGGGAACCGCGTTCTCAGGAGGGCTCCGTTCCCCCTCCAGGACCGCTTGTTTCCCCTCAAGGCAATAGCTGACCAGCTGACCTTCTTACAGAGGCCCTGTGGTTTGGGTAGAAATGGCAGAGAAAATGTGGTTGGCTTCCCCGTGTGTGTGTCGGGTACTTAGGCACAACCTACTGGTATTCTCAGGGGCTTGGCACATGATGAGTGCTCATGGGGAAATAAGAATCTTCTGGGGATCATGTTATCAAACACGACACAGCCCAACAACAGGGTAAGAGGATGGAGCCAGAAGCACTGGCAACAGCTAGGAAAGCATTCCTGAACCACAACCTAGGGGTCTAATCTCTCTTGACCCATTTATGAAATTTCCTCATTTATAGAAGTCGACCAACCTACAATGGGTGGTTGTAAGGATTAAATGAGACCATGAATACAATTCTCTTAGCACAAGTGAGTGCTCAGCAAGAGCTGACTTTTGCCCCTTTCCTGTCTGTCTCTGGCCTTTCTACTTCAATTTAGTCATTTCTTTTATCCCCAGAATTACCACTTTCTTCTGACATTGGATTCCAGGCTCAGGAGACGAGAATGGTCTTCCTACAGCTTCCCAGTCATGATTACTGTAGTTTTGTTCTGTCTTTTTGGTCACTTTTGGGACTTGATGACTCCAGGTGGCCATTCTGGGGAAACCACAGTATTTTGGACCAGTTCCCCCACCCCCATCTTTGAATAAATACCAAAAGATTTCTTTACCTTTTATTCCCATTCTCGTTGGCCATCTGGTGCCTGGCTTGGCCGCATCTGTGTTTACTTAGTGACTTTAGGCAAAGGCCGAGTTTACATATGGGAAGGAGAGGGCATTGCTGATTTCTCCCATATGTTCATCTGTTCGTATGTTATGATTTTGGTAATCTCACCAGCACAGATCCCTCCAGACAATGCTTACACTGTTCCTCAGGGACTGTTCCTTTGTGTGTTCAGCTGGGACATTCCGTAAGAACGTTTTTTCAGTGACCATTACCATTCGTTGTAGCTTTGAGATGGGTTCAAAATTAATGTTCTTGAAGGTTCTTCTTTTTGACTGTAGGGGCTTTATTTGACTTTGAGTAATTCAGAGGAAAGAGTCAGGAGACCTGGGTTCCAGGCCCGCCTCTTCATTTGTAAGTGGTGTGAATTCGCACAAGTTCCATAACCACTTGGCCCTGGGCTTGCTCCCTCACAGATCCAGGCTTGGGTTAAGGACGCTCTGATCAGGAGGAGCTCCACAGGCCCCCCTTCCGCTTTCTTCTCTCCTCTCTTGTAGCGCTGGGTTTCTGTTTCACAGACTGGTGTACAAGCATGTGTGTTTTCTCTATTCTCAGCTCCCGAGTACCCTGTGTATGGGGGAAAGTGCAAGAAAGAAATCCCTTCCCCTGCATAATGCACAAATGAGAGAGAATCAACTCTAGCTCTCAGTTTTTTTAACTCGGTCATTTTTATTTCTTTTTATATGTTTATTTGAGACTGTTTACTGCGATGGCAGGAGCTCTGGAGCAGAGGCCTGGGTGTGAAACCTGCCTCTTATTGTACTTCCTTGACACTCTGAGCTGGTTTGTTCATTTCGCCCAGCTTTGTCTTCCTTCTCTGTAACACAGGAGTCGCAGCGGCCTTGCAGGGATGGTGGGTGGATAAGTAATGGTTGATCCCTTGCTCAGGGTGGTGCACAAAGCCATGCTCACAGGTGTTGGTTACCCCCATGCACCTTGCAGATTCAGTGGTAAGACGGCCACGGGCAGAGTGTGCCCTCAGACAAGCAGAGGACAGCAAAGGATCACAGCAGCCCCAGAACTTGGAACACCAGACTCCCAGGCTCTAGACCAGTGGTCCTCAATCTTCCTAATGCCGCGACCCTTTAATACAATTTCGCATGTTGTGGCGACCCCAACCATAAAATTATTTTCGTTGCTACTTCATAACTGTAATTTTGCTACTGTTATGAATGGTAATGTAAATATGTGGTATGCAGAGACCCCCAAAGGGTCGTGACCCACAGGTTGAGAACCGCTCACTGCTCTAGACCTTCCTGGGAACTGCAGGGGGTGGGGAGGAACGGAAGGCTGGGTGGGATTAGCTGGGTCAGGGACTGGGCTGAGGGAGGAAAGTGGCCTAACCTCGCCCCAGAGGGCTGGTACGTGGAAAAGAGGTTCTCAGAGCCAGGATGTAGGTGTAGAGTGGAGTGGGGTGCGGTGGGAGTGGGGAGAGCAGGGAATTTTTTGCATGTGTGAATGTCATCCAATCACTCTAAGAGTTTCTCCCTTCCCTCATTCTCTTTTCCCCCACCTTGGCCTAGGAGAGTGAAACTCGAAGGAACAAAAATTCTTTGAATGAACATTTTTGGATCTGGCCAGGCAGATAGGTGAGGCTGCGTTTGGTAGCCTGGGCAGGAAAGTTTGTATAATTTATTTTCAGAAGCCAAACTAATCTTTGTCAGATAATCAAGAAATAATCTGTCTGGTTAGAGGCAAGGACAGAAAAAGGAAGGATTTTGTACACAGTCTCCCCTGGGCCCTCTCTGCTCCTGCTTGGTGGCTGGTGTAACTGTCCCCGAGACCTCCTGTTCTGTGCTAGGGGAAGTCCCCAGTCAGAAGCTGAGGGGACAGCGCCCTCCCTTGCCCTGGGGACTGTTTCAGGGCACCGGGAGGGCAGGGAAGGGTCTCAGCAATTCTTGCCTCCTGCCCCACATGCTATGACACATGATTTCCGTGTTTGACTGTCTCTGTCTACGTGAGTCTTCTGCATGTCTGAGCTGAGCTGGGGAGGATGGGCACGTCTCGCAGAGACAGCCACGTGGAGGAAGGGAAGATGATACCTGAGGAATGACAAAGGCAGTGGGTGAAGCAGACGGAGCTGAGGAGTGGAGAGGCACGTCACCAACAGCCCACAGTGTCTTTTCCAGGAGCACCTGCTGTCACTAGGCCGCTCTGTCACAGGTGCAGAGGTCCAGGGGCATATTGGGGTGGCTCCTCTGCCAACCAAATATGAAGGGTGTTCAGGAGGCAGATGGCAGGCTTTGGTGATGGACAAGATGGGTGTGTTAGGAAGAAAAGGTTGTCAGAAATAACTCTCTCACTCTTAGACTTCCGGGTGTAGGCACATAGGCAGTGATGCTGAGGCAGAGAGGATGGTGCTCAGGGCTGTTTGCACAGAGAGTCTCTCAGGGCTTCATTCAGGGATAGGAGCTAAAGGAGGGAGTGCTCAGCCTTGCTTTATTGTTCTGAGAATACAGAGCAACAAAGAAAGAAACCACAAGAAACAATGTTGCAAAGATTCCTCACAGACCCAGCCAAAGCTTACATCACCAGCCAGTCCTGTGGGGCTGCAGCTCTATTAATCAGTAAGAAATGGATTTGTCCTTGTGTTACGAGATCTGGCACTTACACCTGAGATGCAAAGGCGCTCCCTGTTCTGGATAGCCAGAGTTTAAATGAAGCCCCTGGACACCCAGCACAGTGCCTGAGGCCCAAACCTTTCCACAGGGGTGTTTCTCG
>CAUYRH010037657.1:0-28452 GCA_963574655.1 Perodicticus potto | reverse complement strand
CCTGGAAGAGCCCAGAGACAGTGGCTGCAGGACGCAGACCCTCCCTGGGCCCTGGAGCACAGGAGGGGTCGTCCTCCACGGCCACTGGTGCTATGGTGGCGCTGACAGGGACAGGAGAGGCAAGTGGAAGTTGTCTCCTCTTCCTCTCTGGACACAGTGGGAAGGCAGCTAGAAGGGGAGTCGGGGAAGTGTACTTTACAGGGACAGACACAAGGGACGGATGGGTGGGTTTAGAGTTAAGGCAGTAAGTACATAACCAGACTACATGACAGTCTGGCGTGAAATCTGGCATCACTGGCTCAGCGCCCGAGGCATAGTGGTTAAGGCGCCAGCCACATACACCAAGGCTGGTGGGTTCGAAACCCGCCCAGACCTGCCAAACAGCAATGACAACTACTACAAAAAAATAGCCGGGCATTATGGCAGGTGCCTATAGTCCCAGCTACTTGGGAGGCTGAGGGAATCCCTTAAGCCCAAGAGTTTGAGGTTGCTGTGAGCTGTGACATCACAGCACTCTATCGAGGGTGACATAATGAGACTGTGTCTCAAAAAAAAGAAAAGAAAGAAGTCTGGCATCACATTGTTCTCCCTTCTGATGTTACTTGTATTTTACTGTTTGTAACAGGTCATGGGCGTCTTCCTCTTTCACTAAATACAGCTCCACATCATTTTCCTCTGTGGAGCAGGGTCTGGAGTAGGCAACATTGTCCTCTTGGAAGATAGCCAAGTTGTGGGGATCACATGAGATTGGTTCTTTACCCTAGCTGGCAGAACCTGGTAAAAATGGTAGTAAAGATAATTATTACTGTAACTGACTTTACCAGTCCCATTGGATGTTTAAAGAATTGTTTCTGAGGTATTTTTTCCCCTCGTAAATTCATCTTTGTCCACTTGACTTAATTTTTCTGTTAAATGGGTTTTTAGAAATGGGCCATTTACATTAAAATCTCTGCGACTGAAGGCTTTTTGTGTCTTTGCCAGATTGCCTTCTGTTACAGAAATGCTATCTCAGTTTTCAGCTTTCCTTCTTACAGTATCAGCTCCTTGCTTGGAAATTAAGAAGTTCAGGATGGGCTCGGTGCCTGTGGCTCAATGGGCTAAGGCGCCAGCCACGTACACCTGAGTTGGTGGGTTCGAATCCAGTCCAGGCCCGCCAAACAACAATGACGGCTGCAACCAAAAAATGGCTGGGCATCGTAGCGGGCGCCTGTAGCCCCAGCTACTTGGGAGGTGGAGGCAGGAGACTCACTTGAGCCCAGGAATTGGAGATTTCTGTGAGCTGTGATGCCACAGCACTGTATTTAGGGTGACAGCTTGAGGCTCTGTCTCAAAAAAAAAAAAAAAAAGTTCAGGATGGCAAGAACAGAGCATTAAACCACAGATAGATAATAAGGCAACTGTGTTTTTACCAGTTCTTGTTATTCTTTTTTCGCTTTGCCAGTTAGTTGTTTGAAAATACATACATTTATCAAGGCACTTGAGAGTGTTTTCCGTAGACTGAAATGGAAGCAATTCTGATTTGTCATCAAGAGCATGAGGGCCATTCTCTGGCTTGTTTATCAAGACCAGTTTCCTCACACTCTCTTCGGATCACTTTTCTCCCTGGAAGATGGGTCAGAAGTAGTTGTGCGCATCTCACAAGGGCTGTTGGGAGGGTGAAAAGAGGTGATGCAAGACAGCATTTCATCTGGAGCCCGATTTTTGGTGGATGTGCAGTTGACTGTGGCTCTTCTTAGCTGTCGCATGTTGATTGGTCCTCAGGGAGGGGAGCTGGAGCAGGGGAGGGACTCTGGAGTGGGGGTGTTAAGAGACAGCGGTGCATGGTGGACTAGTCCAGCGTGGCTGTAGGTGTGGGCACAACGTGGGCAGAGCTGCTTGGGCCACAGGACTGAGGGTGCTACAGGCATGGACTATGATGGCCTCTAGGATGATGCAGAGTTTGGGCTGGGGAGGAAGAAGATGGTGCCTAAGAGGGAACAGATACTGGGTTGTTGAGTTACTGGCTGAGTGGCCTATATAGATAATAAGGCAAGAGAACACTTCATGACATGGAGACTGCTAAGAAGTCCTGGCATGAGGTTCAGCCTGGCCCTGAGAAGTACAGGAGATCCTCTGGCCTCCCCAGAGCCTATCCTCCGTGCAGAGCCAGGCTTCAGGGCCAGGGGGCAGTGGTGAGGCCAATCTGGAGAAAGAAGAAGCCCGGGTGCAGATGGCAGAGGTGGGGGGGGGCAGGGCACCACTCAGGTCACTCCACGGGGTCATGACCTGTGCCGCCACTGGCCCCACACTCAGAAGGGCCCCAATGTGTGGTTTAATGCTCTGCTCTTGGCATCCCAAACTTCTTAATAATTTCTGAGCAAGGAACATCTTTGTTTTGGCACTGGACCCTGCAAATCACATAGCTGGCCCTGGGAGGATGTGCTGTGCAGACGCAGGAGAACTGACTTGAGAGCATGGCTGGAGGCAGGACAGCGGGGATGTGGGCCGAGGAGGAGGTAACTGGTCTCAGGGCTGAGTGGAACCCGTGCAGTGTGGTGTCTGCTGCAGGTGCAGGGGGCTTAGGCTGGGGTGGGAGGCCTGATAACTTGAGATTTCTCTGGGTTAAAAATAGAATAGCTAGAGTGGCTGGCAGCTCTGTGGGTGCTTTGATAGCTTTTCATTTTGAAATTATTTCAAATCCAAAAGGTTGCGAGAGTATGGTTGTGCTGGCTTTGGTTTTAGAACAGGACTAATGATATGGCCTGGGTCATTCTTTGTCATGGGAGGGTGTCCTGTGCCTTGTGGGGTGTTCTGCACCCCTGGCCTCCACCCACTAGGTGTCAGGAGCACCCCTCCCCTATATTGGTAATACAAAATGTCTCTGCACACTGTCACATTTCCTTTGGCGGGCAGGCTCACCCCAGGTTGAGAAGCAACATTTTAGCAAGACCTATGTTGTGCCCAGCCCCTACCTCACAGCTGCAGGAGCTTGGTCTGACTCTGAGACTTTGGTGTCCCTATCTGCAAACGATCAGGATGGGTATTAATGCCACTGCTCTGAATGCGCTCGTTTTTGCATAAACAGCATCAAGTGTTAAATTTTTAATCTGTGCCAATTTAAGAGGGATCAAAGTGCATGAAATTTTAATTGGAATATGGTGGTGAGGGAGACTGACTAATGTTTTATACGTTTATTTGCCAGTTACATGTTGTGGGCTTCATTCCTCCTGCCCTTTGTCCAGCAGCCTTGTTCTGTTCTCAGTTGGGGCTTAGCATGTCCCCTTGGTGCCTGTGGCCTCTCTCTGCCAGTAAATTGCCTCCATCCTCCCAGGACGACTTGCCCAGCCCCAGTGACCTCTCTGTTCACAGGGCCGGGCTTCTGTGCTGTGGCTGTGTACTGCACACGGGGCCAGGCTCGGAATAGGGCTTCCAAGCCGGGGCTTACTCTGTTAGGGCTGCCATGACAAAATACTGAGATGGGGCGACTTGACAGGCATTTATTCCTCCTAGATCTGGTGTCAGAGATGAAGGTGCTGGTGGGTTGTTTTTCCTGAGGCCTCTCTCTTTGGCCACGTCTCTGGGTCCTCACGTGGTCTCTCTCCAGAAGCTTCAGTGTCCCTGTCTTTGCTCTGTACACACCTGCAGCCTTGTGTCTCTGTGTCCATATTTCCCGGGTAAATTCACACCTAATGGGTACAGTGTGCGTTTTCCAGGTGTAGGGAACAACTTGTAACTTTGACTTAACATGTGTAAAAGCCAATTATGTAACCTAAACGTATATATCCCCATCAAAATCAGAAAAAAAAGTACTAGGGGAAAAACACTACAATTTTCTCCTCTTACAAACAATACGAGTCAGATTGGATTAGGGTCCACCCGTACGACCTCATTGTAACATACTGATCCTTTTAAAGGCCCGAGTACACATCCAGTTTGAGGTATTGGAGGTTAGGGTTTCAACACAGGAGTGTTGGGGGGATACATATCAGCATATAACACCAATTTAATTTTAATTTTTTTGTGAGACTAGACCGATGTATATGGATTATTGCATCCAAAGGTGAATCCTTATTTCAGATTTCATTATTTGATAGCTCTAACCAGTGAGAATTTCAGTGTCCCTTGGCTGAGAGATGTGTTACTAATGGCCTCACACACCTGGGGAGCCTGATATTTTTGTTTTGATTGAAACAATGCAGGTCCTTGTTGGAGACGCAGCCAGCTGTGTGATTGCATAAGCTGAAAGTGGCAGAGAGGAAGCCTTAGCACAGGGAAGATGAAATGTTACGAGGGTTCCTTTAAGACAGGGTGTACCTCTAAACATTTACCGAAGGTGGAGGATGCTGACAACTGATGCTATTTCACACGGAGTTTTCTGGGTCATATTTGTTCATTTCCTGACGAGGTAACCAACTAACAGGCCTCTGAGAGTCTGAACCTTGGCATCAAGGTGGGATGTCCCTTAAAGCCCTGTGATTTGACGTGAGCTGGTAGTGGAGGAAGGCATTTCCAGGCAGGAGCAACTCTGTTGGCTGATTTCCTGGGCATCGAGTTAAAATTGCTCTCCTTCGACCTTGTTACCTGGCAGTGGAAAGTTACCCTTGGCTGTAGCCAAGACTTCCGCATACTCTTCAGAATGTGCTTATGCCCTTGAGTTTTCCAGCTTCCCTTCACCGTTAATGTTTAGTGTATTCTCCTAAAAGGGGACTTCTGGCATTTGAGAAACTAACACTTGGTAAGACTTTTCTTGGTGGGGGGAGAAGTTCTTTCTGTGGCATTCTATAACTGCAATTCATCCATAATTATAATCATGTTATATCACCTTAGTATTGTACCTCTGGATGCTGGGGCTATTAATTCATCTTTAACATAGTTGACCTATTTTACTTCCTCCTTGAAAGATTTTGTTTGAACTTCATGGTTAATTTAGGAACAAGCCTAAATGGACTTGATTGGTTTTCTTTAATGGAGATGCTGCTTTGGGAAATAAATCAAGAAAACGAATGAATTTAAAATGTATGAACACTGTGATGAAAGTTGTGAATTTGTTTTCTTCCTGAAGGGGAAAAAATGGGTATCTGTACATGTTTCTCTTAAATTGGGTAGTGAGAAATGAAGCTTTACCATGGATAGTAATGAAGCTTTACCATAGATAGTAATTTATTTCTGTATAATTTGCCTGAGTAAAGTGCTTTCTAGTATTGAATACTAAGTAGAATTGTTAGATTACTTTTGAAAGAATGTGAGTTTTCTCTTAGGTATTATAATATTTCTTACTTGTTTGTTAAAAAAAATTAGATGAAGATATGCATGTAATTAGCTGAATAACACAGTATTCTGTACCCCATGAAGGGGTGGGGGGTGCCTTTTAGTTGGGGTATCAGTACATCCACTTACCTGCTGTTTACCCGGCTGGCCCAAGCATTGACTCTTCTGGATTTGATAAAGTTTTAAACTACTGGTTTGAAACTTTTGTTTCTTGTGCTTTTAAAAGGAGAAAATTAAAAGCATCAATGCTTTGGGCTGACAAAATGCATTTTAGATCTTAGATAGCTAGATTGCTTCGAATATTTTTTTCTGGAACAACTGTCCTTTTCTGAGATGGGCACCACGAATCTCTTTAGGTACCTGCCCCTCTGTGAACTGTGCTGTTTAGTCTCAGGTGGCCTGCTCTCGCTGGGTATATTGCTGCTGTGGTTGTGGTTGGTGGACAGCCCAGCCAGGGCACTGTTTTCTATACTCTGGGCCTTTGGTCCAGTGGGGTGGTGTTTCCAATGACCCCCCCCCCTTGTGATCTTGCCTTACCACTCCAGGTAAATTGGTGGAAATCCTTGATTCCTCTACCTAGAAAAGAACTTTGAACTTTGACTCTGTTGGGAGTTCAGGCCACATCTTAACCAGGCTGAGAGATTGGAATCTAACCTACTTTTAAAAAATCTCCACAGAAGGTTATTTCATAACTTTGCTGAATGTTATCTCCTGGTGACTAACAACCTTGACTTTTTGGAATCCTTCCTTTGCCAAACATGCATTCCTGAGGTGCTGCCTTCAAAGGGTCCTTAACCTTATGCTTGTAGGTGGGTCTTACTGCTGGCACCCTAGAGTGGGGTGGAGGGTAGGAACCTCAGCTTCTGCCTGGAAGAATGCGTTCCATTCCTTCGGTGTTTGGTCAAGCTTCTTTTTTCTTTGTTAGGTTGTGCTGCTCCATTATTCTTATCCCCATATACACGGATGTTTCCTGCAGCTTGGTGAGCTTCAGGAGGTCACAGAAGAGTGGCAGTCATTGCGAAGTTTAAGTTCCTGGTGCACAGGAGGTGCTCAGTAACGATGGAGAAATGTGATTGTGAGGGTCAAGAACGAAGGTGAAAATATAGAAATCATTGTTGCCCAGTAGTTCATGGGGCCGCTGTGAAAGACCAGGCTGTGTGCTGAGTGGGCTGGTGTGTGTGTGTGTGTGTGTGTGTATATTGCTTGGAGGAGGCTGACTGGTGTACTCAATAGTGCTGAATACTAAGGGTCACATGCTAATAATAAGTGGGGTGAGAGAGCAAGGGAGAGGCTGTAGGAGAGGATAGCGTGGGGACAGTGCTCCAGGGGAGGCCCGGACTGAGGTGACCAGACTGCTGAGTGGCTGCAGGTCAGGACAGGAAGGGAATGTGATTATAGCAGCAGGTAGGGTCATTCAAAGCTATATGAGGTTATTATTCATAGATGTTTGGTGGAATGGAGTATCAGATATTTCACATCACAGGGTTGAAATACAGGCAAACTCGGACGGCGCCTGTGGCTCAGTGAGTAGGGCACCGGCCCCATATGCCGGAGGTGGCAGGTTCAAACCCAGCCCCGACCAAAAACTGCAAAAAAAAAAAAAAAAAGAAATACAGGCAAAATCAGTAAGATGTGGTAAAAATTGGATGAGACAAAGCGGTTCTGCCTCTTCCCCATGAACACATTTTAATTTCTTAATTTGAAAGCATAGTTCATGCCGTTTGGAAAAATAATTTAACCCCCTCTCCCCCAGGTATTATAGAAAATTACAGTCACAGTGAAAACACTCCCTCCTGCCACCATCCTAAAGTAACCTTTGTTCTGTGTGTCTCTTCGTGCAGAGTGGATTCTGGGTCAGAATGGCTCAGAAGCCGTAGGGCTCTTGACCCAGAGGAGTGCGGGGGTGGGGGTGGGGGCATGCTCCGAGGCCCTGCCTGGCTTTCTGCATAGATTCTGTTGTTGTTCTCAGCATCATTGGCTCTGAGAGGGTCACGCTCATAGCACGGGGGGGGGGGGAGAAGTGAGTAGGCTGGGGGATACAGATCTGTAGTCATCTGCATTTAGAAATTTTGTTTACTTTCCTGATGCATTTCTAGCCATGTTCTCTCTGGGGAAGAGGGGAACATGCAGTACTCCTACAGAGGAGTCCCACGCACCCCAGTTACAGATGTGAAATGTTAAAGGAGTTTACGAATGGCATGTTTCGCTCCATGGATTTCCTTGTTTGTTTTAATAGAACATTGTATATCAAATTTTATTGTGCTTCAGAAAATCACCTGGGTGCTTGTGAACATAGATTGCTGGACCTTGGCCCCAGAGAATGTGATTCTGGAGGTCTGGGGTGGGGCCTGAGGATCTGCGTTTCTGCCAAGTTTCCAGGTGGTGCAGTGCTGGCAATCAGGGGTCCACACTTTGAGAACTAGGACTCTTCTATCTACCAAGACTTGCAGAAAAATTGGTACTCCGAGAAGATGCCCTGTGTCAGTCTCGGGGCTCCTTACACATATCTTTTGCCGTAGACTATTGAAGGGAACCCAGTACCTGCCCAGCGTGGGGAATCCCAGGACAGCTGTCAACATGCTGTGATGATTGACAGCCATGTGCAAGGTGGCTGATGTTTGTCCTGTGTCTTCAGGTCTTGGTGGTGGTGATAGTGGTGGGGAGTCAAAATGAATGGGTCTAGGTTGTGGGAAGGGCCTGGCTCTGATGCCCAGAACTTGATCCAAGCTGGGCCACCCAGACTTAGGTGTGGAATAGTTGTATCATGAGTGGTGTTGTCCTGTGGGTGAATCAGTGGTTCCTGGTTTCTACAACCTCTCATTTGATGGTACTTGAAAAACAATAATCCACATAAACATAACAGACTCTTTGTAGATGGCCCTAAAATTCGGTAGAAGCTTTGTAAAAAAGGTACAAAACATGTTACAGGGGCTGTAGTTGAAAAGCGTTACATTGGAAACGGGAAGAAACTGATACTTGTGTCTCCTAGGACACATGTTTGAAAATTCAAAGGAAAGTTACGTTGATAAACTTTGTGAAACATTGTCAAAACCAAGTACAAAGTGCTTGACATTAAAATCTTCAAGTTATACGTGTAAGAAATAGCATTAAGTAGATGTTGATCTATTAAAAAAAATATTCCATAGAAATTCCTTAAAAGTAAAGTAAGAAATGAACATGTGATGTGGAGCTACTAAAAGCATGTACGTCCAAGAAAAATTTCCTAAAATGAAAACTACACAGTCAGTTGTCTTGAGCTGCACGTTAAACATGTACAAAACACTCATGGAAGCTGATGAGCAAAAAAAGGGCCCATGTATACTTTTTGCAATATTGCACGCCACACATAAGCAAAACGGACCTTAAATAATCTGCATGCAGCCCACAGACTGCAAGCTGGAGACTCTCAAACCCTCCACATCTTTGAGTTGAACTCTGTTCCAAAGAGACAAGACTGTGAGATGGGGAAGGACAACCTGGGTGCTGTAACCCAAGGGGTTGAACTAGGTGACAGTGACAGCTCCCTAAACACCTGCTGATCCCAAGCTGCCCTTTGGAACTTGTGAACCTCAGAAACTGCTTCCAGTGTGGGATTGGTTAAGCCTGAATATTATTCATAATATGCAGTTATTCTTCAAATATTTATGAGGGCCTCCTGTGTTTCAGGCATAAGAGAAAACCAGGCATGTATGTAAATAGAAAAAGAAAAGCAATGTTGAAGGGATGGCTTCTGTTATTTTTGAATTTCCTCCTTCAGAATCCATATGTTAGATTATGTTAAATCCATATTATGACAATTCATATATAACCAAACTTCATATTAACCTGTGAAAGGAATAAATACTTCAAAATGTGTTTATGGGGTCTTTCAGAAATTAGTCCATTGAAACAATTGAGTGTCCTGTGGTTTCCTTAAAGAATACATGAACATTCTTGTTTGTTTTCCTCCCAGAATATTCTGTTTGTTTGTCATTTTAGTTTTGATATTATTTATTTACCTCTTTTGAAGCAGTGTACATTCAACATAGGAACTAAGACTATTTCGTAGTTTAAGAAAAAGCTAAACAACTTCACTTAGATAGTTTTAAATTAAAAAAAAAAACCCACTCTGGAGTTAAGATTCAAATGAAATCCTTTAGTCTCACTTACTTTATGAGGAAACTGGAAAAAAAAATAACAGACTTCTGTTTCACTTTTTAAAAATTGTATGATTCAGGGTGGTGCCTGTGGCTCAGTCAATAAGGCGCTGGCCCCATGTACCGAGGGTGGTGGGTTCAAACCCAGCCTCGGCCAAACTGCAAGAAAAAAATAGCCGGGCGTTGTGGCGGGCGCCTGTAGTCCCAGCGACTCGGGAGGCTGAGGCAAGAGAATCGGCTAAGCCCAAGAGCTGGAGGTTGCTGTGAGCTGTATGACGCCACGGCACTCTACCGAGGGCGAAGTGAAACTCTGTCTCTACAAAAATAAATAAATATATAAAAAAAAATTGGATGATTCAGAACACAAGGCACAATCCCTGTAAGCTAGGGAAAAGGGCTTTTCAGATTTTTTATAGAGGAGTTACGTCTTTGTAACAGCATTGCTGAAATGTCACCTCTGTTGATGGACATTTGCACATTTTAAGGAAACAAAATTCTATGTGACTCAGGCCTACCTAAAGTCAATAGCTCGTTTGTCTCCGAAACAAGAAGCCGGTGACATGGACAGTTGGTCTCAGCTGTACAAGTGCCTGGCAGGTAACTTAGTGAGATGGCCACCACTCATCTCCAACAGTCAGCTGCACGCTTTCAAGTCACAGGGATGACAGAAGGGAAGTGAGGAATCGGGAAATTGAGGATGGGTTCAAAGTACCCCAGTACCTAGTTGCTTTGGGAGTCTCTGGCCAAGACCTGTTGTATAAATCCTTGTCCCTCCGGGATCTCCTGCCCGGGGTGGGAGCCTGCAGCTGCCCTAGGTTTGTGGCAGTGGGCCTCCTGGCTTCTGGATGTTTCTCGATGAGACAGCTCCGTTCCCTTTGTGGCTCTTCCCTTCTCTCTCTTCCCAGCTGGGGGGCTGGTTTCTCAGTGCTGCTTCACTTGGCGTTTGTTTGGCGTTTGTGTAGGATTCAAACTGGACCTTCAGCTGTCCCTGAACCAGTGCCCTCTTCTACTTTCTTACCTGGACCTTCACTTCCTGTTTTTATAACTCGCGACTAGTCTGTTGACCAGCCCCTTATACCAGGAGCGTTGGTGTTCTTAACATCTCTTGTGGAGCAGGTTAGTCACCATAATCGGTTTGGGGACTAAGATGCAGAATAGCAATGAACAGGACCCCTTCCCCCATTCTGTTTACAGTTGCTCTTAATTTTGTTTCTCTTGCATCCACAGTATTTTGAAACTGGTTGCAAATAGAAAGTATTCTCATTGACGAATGACCTGTGTGTCACTCTGAAGTAAATGGGAATTGTAATCGCTGTTTCGTGCTCAGAGAAGTGACATACACACGTACAGGGTTGTGTGATCTTGCACAGTTCTTAGACTGAGCCTTTGCTTCCTCACATGCAGGTCTCATAAAATCACAACATCTCCCAGTTGGGCAGGGACGTGGAGACCATCTGGTTGGCTCTCCTACCCGCTGTGATGTTTCTGGCAGGCTGCCAGCCTCTGCTCCCTTGCCTGTACTAACCGGCCAGCTCCTGGCCCCGGAGGCCACCTGCTCCGTGTTTGACTTGGGTTAAGGGCCAGAAGTCCCTTCCCCTTAACGAGGCACATCTGCTTGTCTGCAGTTCCCACTCTTGGGTGAGGTTTGCCTTCTGCAACCTCATGACAGAGATGACTGACCTTGTTTCTCCTGCCACGCTGCCCACCTCCTTGCCAAAAAATATACAGTCTTTTATTTTTATTTTCTATTTTTCTCTGTCCAGGTTAAACACAATGTGAATTGTGATGCTTATGGGTTAACTATCCTGGCTACTGAAAACAGTTTTTTGAATTAGGAATACACGTAGATAGTTTCAAATTCAAAGAGTTGAAGAAGGTTATGCAGTGAAAAGTCTCTCTCTCTTAGTCACCCAGCCAACCAGTTCCTATCCCCAGAGTCAGTCACTTTAACCAGTTTCTTGCGTCCTTGGAGAGTTTACTTTATAAATATGCAAGCAAATGTTTGTGTCTGCCCCCTAACACACACCCCCTTCCTTCCTTTCCCTGTTTATGTGAAGGTTGCCCGGCCCGGCAGAGTGTTCTCTACTCGTCCTTTCATGGGACGGTCTGTCTTGGATTTTCACACTTGCACACACACAGCACTGTCATTCTTCCCAGTGGATGCATATTGTTCTATTGTGTAGATTGTGTGCTCTTAAAAAACAAAGCCAAACCACAGCCTCCCTCTGAAATCATGCTCCTTGGGTTTGCACGTAATGCTGGCCCAGGTTAGGATGACATTGCTTACTCTGGACTTTCTAACAATGCAAGTGGTTTACACGGTGATGGTTGAATCCTACTGAACTGGAGAGAAAAACAAAATCTGAGCAGTTCCTCCTCTTCTGTGATGTTCTCCCGTTCTGTGTCTTCCATTCTCCTCTTCTGCGGGGATGCGGGCGGCCAAGTGTACACAGCACTGTGCGATTTGGCCCATCACCCAGTCTGATGAGATCTTTCTGGATTTTGATTTAGTCATCTGATTTTATCCAGTTGTGTATATTTGCCACAAATTGGATTAGCCTGCTATCAGTATTCTCAACCAGATTTTCCTGGCTCAGAATGTTGGACAGAACGGAGCCAGTAACAGAGCCCCATAATGTAATCCCTAGACACCTCTCTGGAGTTTTCTAACAATTATACTTTGGTTAGGAGTTAGCAGCTGGGTACGACCGAGGCCTCCCTAACTTCGCTATCAGTCTCTCTTCTCGTGGACCTCCTGTCTGGAAAAATATGAATGTGCTGTTGGTGTTGCTATCTGGCTGACGCAAATCTTTATATGCTGTGGATGCAGCATCTCCTGGGACAATTAACTTTATCAAAAAGGAAAAGAAGTTTGTCTGTGTGTCTTATTTCAGGCAAACCTTAGCAGAAGAGGGGTATTATTTTCTAAGTGCACATGATCTGCTGAGTGCTTCACCGTATGACTTTTCACTCGCCCCTGAAGTGTCTTTGCAGAGTCTGGGAAGTCAGTGTTGAGCAAGGTAAGGGACCACCTTCAGGCTCTTTGGCCATGAATGGTTGCACACGTCCCCATTGTCCTTGTCACTGTGATCTGTCATCTAGCCCTTGGCCCTCCGCGGGCTTTGTCTTTGGGCACGACAGCTAATTTAAAGAGCGTTGACACTGAAGGGCAAAGGGAGAACTGTAGGGTTGTGTGGCGCTGATGGCAGGACTTCCCGAGTCTAGGAGCCCTGGAAAGGCTTCTCAGCAAGTGATGTCTGGGACAGTAGGAGAGCTGAGCACTGTGAGCAACTTGGTCGCTCTGGCAGAGCGAAAACTGCTGCAAGTCTGTATTGTTTGTAGAATCTCATTTCTTTTCTTTTCTTTCTTTCTTTTCTTTTCTTTTTTTTTTTTTGAGACAGAGCCTCA
This sequence comes from Perodicticus potto, assembly GCA_963574655.1. Classification (NCBI taxonomy): domain Eukaryota; kingdom Metazoa; phylum Chordata; class Mammalia; order Primates; family Lorisidae; genus Perodicticus; species Perodicticus potto. Next base: position 15,661 of record CAUYRH010037657.1, on the reverse strand, counting down.
AGCTGTCACCCTGGGTAGAGTGCGGTGACATCACAGCTCACAGCAACCTCCTACTCCTGAGCTCAAGCGATTCTCCCGCCTCAGCCTCCCAAGTAGCTGGGACTACAGGTGCCCGCCACAATGCCCAGCCATTTTTTGGTTGCAGCCGTCATTGTTTGGCGGGCCCTGGCTGGATTCGAACCCACCAGCTCAGGTGTACGTGGCTGACGCCTTAGTCCGTTGAGCCACAGGCGCCGAGCCTAGAATCTCATTTCTTTTCAAGTTGAAACATTTGCCCATCTCTGATCTCTGTAATTCCTCTGAGATAGATGAGTAGCGGTTTCTTTTGGTCATTGTGGGATGTGATTTGGTAGACGCAGTCTTAAAACCAGGGTATCAGGCGCCAGGCAGGTTCCTTGGTGTTTGGGGCCCTTGGTACTCCTCGTCCTCATCTTCCACTGCCCTCTGATGTGGTCATTCTCAGTGCAGGGAGACTTCAAACTGGAGCCCAAGAGTGAATAGTTATTTATCAGGAGTGTCGTATCTACCCAGAATTCAAATAGTTACCTTCTGAGGATTAAGCTAGTAGCAAATAAGGTATTGGAAGGAGTACTGTAAGTCAGCCACCCAAGGGACTGTAACAGACTGGTCAACATATGAAGGTGGTCAGCATAAGGGACCAGGCCTGCTGTACTGATATGTACATCTGGTCTGTGAAAATTAGGTCAATTTAAGGAGGTGGTCAACTGTGGAGGTTCTACTGTATGTGGCTGAAGAGTTTGAGACCATCCAAAATCCCAGTGGGGGTGACTTGGGTTCAGACCAGCGCCTAAGAATAGAAGGGGAATGTTTGTCTGGAACGTAGTAGATAGAAACCTGTAGGGCATTCTGCCTGGCAGTGCCCTTCAAAGGCCCAGAGCCTGGGAGGCAGCAGCAGTAGTCCCCCTGTTGTGGGAGTGGGCACAGCGTGTGTTTGAATAATCACGCTGTGCTCTAGTTCTGAGCACACGCTCCTGTGCAGCAGACGTGTGCTTGTAGTTTGCCTGTGGAGTCAAGATGCTGGTCCTTGGTCCTGAGCCCTCAAACACATGCAGCAGGCCATTTTCTCATACAACTCGATCCTGGTCCAAGTGTCCTAAGAGTAGCATTCATGTGTGTCCTTTAAGATGCTGGCAGCTGCTGGCACATTGACATGAGCCCTGGGTCTGATCCCAGGAAGATCCACATCTGAGGCCAGAGTATACATGTGGGGAATGCCTTCTTGAGGGCCCTTGGCAGGCCCTGCTCGTGAAACCTCGACCTCTGCCAGTTCCTTCTATTCAGACTACATGTTCCCTGCAGAAACCGAGCCTCATTTTATTGTGACAGGTCAGAGTTAGGACTGCCATGAAGACTCTAGAGTTTTAGACCATGAGCTATGATTCTTGGCTTTCAACAAAGTGCTATTGTTTATGTGATCATTTTTAGAACTATAAACACACCATAATTCTTGTCTTGCGGATCATAGAGGAATTTAAAAACGCTTCCTGTCTTATGATTTAGAGATTTAGAACAAAAGAATCATTGATAAATGGATGCTTTGAAGACCTTTTATAGGGAGTCTTACCAAGTATTCTGGTAAAAAAAGAATTTTTAATTAGCAGAATACAGTGACTGTGTCCTTTGAGCTGCAACTCTTGCCAGCTCATTCATTTCATGGGCCCTGCTCAATGAAAGCCGCCTCTCCCCTTCCCATAATCATCACATTACTGTGGTTTCTTGGCATGTGAAGATTTAACGTCTCTCAATTGAGACCCACTCCCTAAACATCTATCTACTTGTGGGAGAATTTGCTTTCTTGCTGAGACACACATTTGAGTCATGGTAGCTGAGAGCTCATGGGAGTGAGAACACCCTTGAGTATCAGACGGAGCCTCTCCTCCACACCCACTGGTAGCCACTCTACTCGCTGCCCTGTAAACCCACCTGTGTATCCACCTAGTCTCCAGTGATACATTTTTCAGGTGAAATTATGTAGGGTAAGTGACACCTGCAAAGAACTCAGGAAAAATACCTGGAATGCTCTATTAAAAAGTTAGAAACAAAGGCATCTAATGTCATTGAAAGAAACAAATGTCATGCCAAAACTTTTAAGGTATGAGTCAAAACGGTATTTCGTTACCTGTGGGATTCAGTGCGGGTCATGTGGAATTGGCTCGAGAACGGATAGGAATCTTACTCTGAGCTCAAGTGCAGTTCTCTTGGGCTTTGATTCACACAGCAGCCCTGCCTTTCTGGAGCAGAAGGGTGTGGCTGTGTCTGCTCCACCAGGCCCTAGCTAGACAGATGTCATTCTTGGAAGGCCTTCCTCTTCCCTTTGTCTCTCAGTTGGCATCTCCTATGGACCCCATGAGTCTTACCAGGGCTCCCCAGAGGTCATTTTCTAGGTGATCAGCTACTCCCATTCTTTCAGCTGTTCTCAGTTAACTTTCAGTTTATTTTTCCTACCGGCCCTTTCTTTCTCTCGGAATATTTTCTAACATGTCAAAAGTTCTCTCAAAGGGACCAAGAGCCCTTATTGGGATTTTACCTCTTTTCTCTCCTCCTGAGCACTCTGTGAATGTCCTGGAAGATTGAGCAGCCTGCTTGTGATTTTGACCTGTGCAGATCTCTTCAGAAACTCCTAGATCTTGATTGCATGCTGTATGAAGCCACCTTCCCTGCTATTCTTGTATGTGGATAGCAATTTAAAAAATGTCTAGATGCAGGAGTACTGACTACACTGTGCAATGTTTGCTTTATCGGACATCACAGCCATTGATGGATAGATACTTAATTTGCAAGTTGACATTTGATTTCGCAGAGGAAATACTGACCCCTAGAACATGTGGTTATAGTGAAGACCGTCTCATTTCCAGACACTGCAGGATGGCTCTTCTGATGTGTTCTCAGCCATAACTGGGCTAAGTAGAGGGGTCCCTCTCTCCCGCCTTCTCTATCTTTTTTCCTTCCTCTTTTCCTGTCTGTCTTCCTTCTTTCCTTTTACAAGAGGTTACGCAAATTCTGTTGCACTGAAACTCAAATCTTGCTTTGAGTTATTGCCCTTAGAGTAACATCATCCAGTAGAACTTTCTGGATCATGGAAATGTTCTCTATTTGAACCGCCCAACATAGTGCCTACTAGGTATGTGTAGCTGTTGAGCACTTGAAATGTGGCTGTTGTGACCAACTTTAATTTTAATTTCACTTGTTAAAGTATTTAATTAAATTTAAACATTTTCATGTGGCTAGGGGCTACCCCATCAGACAGTGCAGCCTCAGCGGCTAGTTGAGGAAATAACACTTACCTACAAGGAAGCAAAGGCTGCATTGCTTTATTGCTTCAGTGCCAGAATCGATGGTGCGCCTAAGGGCGGGCCGGGCATGCAGCCAGGCCTCCCACACTGGGGTCTGTGTTGACTTAGTGCTGAGCTCTGGTTTCTGACTTCTAACCCCCTTTTGGCTATCTCTACCTGCCCTTGGGAAGATAACCTCAAATTCAAGAAACTCACATTTTCAAATTTTCTTTAGCCTAACACCTACTCTCTTTCTCTATTTTCTACGAGCTGAGAGCAGCAGCCTCATCTGCACACCCGAGCAGGTTCCTTCCCTTCCGCCTTGCAGAGCTAGCCTGTCATTAACTTGTGCTCTTCCCCTGGGAGTAGCTTTGGAGCCAGTCACTGGTCCTCTGTCCCAGAGCCAGATGGTGGCACAGGTCCTGAGATTCTGTCCCTGTCCTCCTCTCTCCAGGCTCGTCTCCCTTCCGTCTGTCTCCTGTGCTTGTTCTCCAGGGCACCACACCGAGGAGGGAGCCAGATGCAGGCTACTCTGCCACCCTCTGTGTCCTGCATACCAGCTTCTCCCCACATGCCTTCTCTCTCCTCTTCCCTCCCTTCTCCTCGTTCTTGAGGGCCTAGCTCGAATGTCCGGTCATCTGGGGCTGTCCCAACTTCCCAGCCTTACTTCTGCTCCCTACCTTTTTTGTGTATGTTAATTCTTCCTTTCTGGGTTGCCGCAGAACATCATCCCTGCCTGCTGTTGAACTTGGTGTCTCACACTGTGATTATCGTGTATATGCTGTTCTCCTGGGATTGAACTTGGTGTCTCACACTGTGATTATCGTGTATATGCTGTTCTCCTGGGATACAGAAAGTAAATTCCTGCGGGCTTGAACTCTTACAGAATCATTATTCTGTGCTGTTGTTGGTATGGAAGGGGCACATTGGGTTATGCCTCATGGACTCCAGCAAACCATTGGGGAATGGATAGGTGTTGGACGGGCAGGTAGTGGGAGGAGGGGAATTGGGTCCTGGTGAAGGGCACAAGTCCTTCCTACAGGCAGCAATAAAGCCAGTCATAGTGAGACTCCATTGTCAGGCTGAAGAATTTTCATTTGATCCATTTCTTCATAGGGGGCCTCTACTACAGGGATGGAAAGAGACATTTTAGGAAGATCGGACTAAGATGGCAACATGTGAATTGGGACCAAGAGAAGCTGCCTCATGCTAGCAGCAGCTATGCAAAGTCTGGCTCAGTAGTTTTTGAAAGAATGAGCAAATGAGGTTATGCAAGGGTCTCACGTGCATAATGGCAAGTGTTAGACCATCCTGCTGTTAGTCATAACATAAATTGAGGCTGTGGAATGGAGAAAGAACGTATATTTAGAGTTATTTTAATGGCACATGGAACCATCTATGCTGTTCTTGTTTTCAGCATTCTTATTTTTTTCAAAAATTTTAATACTTAGGAATAATCACATATCCTAAAGTTTCTGGAGTTGCCTTGGTTTCAGAAATTGACTGTCCTTATAGATATCAATTTCCATATTTCTTAAAAATAATATAACCACTGTACTTAAAACTCAACAAACTCTGTTAATTCTGCCTTTAAAATGTCACTGCTTTTACAAGGGAGAGAACATAAGCAATAATCTTTCTTTCTCACTGATGTCTTTTTCTTGTTTTGAAGCGTTATCCTAATACGTAGGAAAATCTTGACTTAGTGAAGAGATAAATTGTATTGTAATTATTGCATGGGATTCTCCATATGTGTGTTAGTTATGCATTGGTGTATAAAAATTAGCCTCCAATTTAGCATCTTATATAACAAACATTTCGGTGTTTTTTTTTTTTTTTAGAGACAGAGTCTTACTTTATCGCCCTTGGTAGAGTGCCGTGGCATCACACAGCTCACAGCAACTTCCTACTCCTGGGCTTAGGTGATTCTCTTGCCTCAGCCTCCCGAGTAGCTGGGAATACAGGCGCCCACCACAATGCCTGGCTATTTTTCTGTTGTGCAGTTCGGCTAGGGCCAGGTTTGAACCCACCACCTTCAGTATATGGGTCCGGAGCCCTACTTGATGAGCCACAGGCGCCGCCCAGCAAACATTTCTTATGTCAGTTTCCATGGGTCAAGAAATTAAACATGGCTTAGCTGGGTGGTTCTGTTACATGCTTTACATAGTTACTGGCACATACCAGGCGAGGAACTGCCATGAGGTTGCAGTCAGGATGTTAGCAGGAGCTGCATCGTCTGAAGTCTTAACCAGGCTGGAAGGATCTATTTCTAAGATGGGTCACTCATGGCTGGTGGCTGGAGGCCTCAGTTTCTCACCACATAGATCTCTCCAGAGGGCTGCTTAAGCATCCTCACATCATGGCAGCTGCTAGCTTTCTACAGAGTAAGGGATCTGAGAGAGAAGAGAAAACCACAATGTCTTTTATGACTTTATCTTCAAAGCCACACACTGTCACCTCCTCCACATTCTGTCTGTTAGAAAGGGTTTACTACAAGGAGGGTGGGGAGAAATCAAGACCAATCTCTAGAACAGAGGAACATCAAGGATTTGTGGTCCTATTTCATAACCACACAGCAGAATTTCGTGAAGTTAGAGTCACTTTGAGGACTTAAATTGTGGTTCTGTTCTGAAGGTTCATCTCTTTGCGTTTTCCATTAATTTTTTTCCTGCTTGCCATAATGACCATTATCTAGTAGAGGTCAAGAAATTAACATTACACAGAATCCTTTGTTCTTACAAATTTTTCAGGAACTAATATCCTTGAGACTTGGACTTGTCTAGAATGTGTAGGACTGAAACTTGACCATGAGTCATGTGTTGGGCTGACCCTGGTAACTGGACAGCCACTGCAGATAGCCTTGTGAGGGGGGCTGTTTGTTGTCATAGATCTTATCTGAGCTTGAGCTGGACCCTGTAGTCCTGGAATTGGGCTACTCTTCTTTTCATCTTATGTCTTTTTTCTCCCCACTCATATCTTATGCCTCTATTTCACTGCTAGATAAAAGGCAGTTTTGCACATATCTAACCTCCATTGCTGATTGCAAGCCCTTGGGGGACAGAGAATAATGCATCTTGTTTTGCCAGCACAATGCTTTGAACGCACTGGTCATTCAGGGCATTATTGTCGAATGTGCAGTTAGGCAGTCAGTGTGGAGAACTGAGAGATTTTAGTAGGGACAGGAGCAGGGTAAAGTTAGGGGACCTGCTAGGAAGGGAGGGAAAAGTTTGGAGGGAAAGATTTAGAAGGTGGGCACTGGTGAGGAGACACCAAAAGTGAGGGGGATGGGTTCTAGCAAGAGTTGAAGGTGACAGGAGTGTGTGTGGAGTGGGGAGGTGTTAGGACTGTGTGGGAGATTTAAAAAAAATATAGAGGCAGGGGAGGGATGCGTAGGCAGAGCACAGATTTTTAGGGCAGGGAAACTATTCTGTGTGATACTATAATGGAAGGTACATGTTGTGACACATTTGTCCAAAGCCATAGAGTGTACAGCGCCAAGAGTGACCCCTAATGGAGAGTGGGCTTGGGAGATCCTGATGTGTAACTAACAAGTGGACCACTCTGGTGGACCATGTCGCTAATGGGGGAAGGCGGTGCCTGTGAGGGTGGGACACAGGAAATGCTGTGTCTTCTGCCCAATTTTGCTGTGAACCTAAAACCCCTCCAAAAACCCCCAAAGTCTTAAAAAATGCATGAAATCAGATCCTGCCTCAGGGTTGGGGCAGGAATAGGTAGGAAAATAATGATACCAAATGTGAAGCAGGCACACAGTGGGCATATTCCATATGTTACCTTATTTATTTTTAAAGGCAACTAAAGTAGTGTATATATAACTTACATATTTCTATGTTCATCTCTTTTTAAAATTTTTTTTTATTCAGTCAGGTCGTCTCTTTTAATCCGGGGAGGCTTTATTGTGAGTCTGCAGGTGTTATGGGTAGTAGGTAGAACTATAAATATGCTTTGCAATATGGAAGATAAATATATAAATTCATTTAGAGAACAGGGACAAAAATGTAGAAGTCCTGATTGAAGACTTCCTTGTCCATTTGGACAGCTGATGTATGTGATCCTGGGGTCACAGTGGATTTCCCAGATCTCACCTCCTTTTTTGGACAACAGCTGCCATTGTGAAGAATAAAGATAAAAATTAACAAGTTACCTTCTTAAGACACAATCATGAGGGTGAAAGTATTCAGTCTCTTGAATTTTTGAGTTGAAGCCTGAAATTTATTTTACCATAGGGGCACTGGAGATAGTAATATATTTCACAGACTTTGTGGGTGGACTTGGGAACCCGGTAACTGCTTGTGTGTACACAATTTATATGAGCCAGGACTGTTGAGTTCCAAACAGCTGTCTTATAAATGAGCTTTCACAGTACCACCTGTTTCTCAGTTGGGACACCTTATTTGTTAGTGTGCCACTGTCATTTTTCACTTGAGTACCCGATCTTGTTCTATGTCTTGATAAAGAATAAAAAACTTGGTGGAGAAGCATATGTAAAGCACCCAGTGTCACTCCTGTTACACAATAACAGTGCGAAACAATAGATTAATAACAGGAAGAGACCCTGCAAGCTATGTTTGTTTCGGCCCAGCCTCTTTTTCTGCCTGTTCCTTCTCGGCAATTGCACAGTCTATGAATGATGTTTTCATTGTCTAAGTCAAACCACCTTAGTTAAATATTTAATTCTCCTGGACTCATAAACAGGGTTCAAAATATCATGCATGAATTTTATGAAAGTAATAAAATGCTTCAGAAAGTACAGTTGGTTGGCCTGAGGCCTGTTGCATCTGATAAACTAGTCACACGCTTTGTCACGTGCTTCCTTACAGAATGACGATGGCTGCTTTTCTGTGTTTAAGCTTGTCATTTGGAGGAAACAAAGATAAGACATTTTTGCTAAAGCCCAAATATAAACTTTTTATAGAGTAATGCTCTCTTGCCTTGAACTTGAAAGAGGGGTGAAATTTCCTGCAACAGCTGCTTGTAAATTGTAAGTGCTCAATAAAGGCCCTCCCAGCTGTTGCCTACGTATTTCATCAGAGAACCTTTCACATCTTCCTAAGCATATAGCTCTATGCCTTTGTCAGTTAGCTAAAGAATAATTTGTACATGTGTATTTCTTATGACAAAAGTAGGTTTAATCATTTTAGAAATGTAGCAACCCTGGATAGTGCCATTACCTGTGATTTAAACTTGTTCTTTTGTTTGTCTTATGTATTTTCTCAAGTTTCTACAAAAGTTTAGTTTTCAAACAAAATACATTTAATGATTCAAGAGGAAAAATGCAAATAAGCAAAAAAAGTATTAACTATCCAGAGGTAATTAGTATTCATAGTATCCTTTTCAGGCCTTTTCCTTTCCAGATATCTTATTTATTTATTTACTGACAGAGTCTCACTTTGTTACTCTCAATAGAGCACTGTGGTGTCACAGCTCACAGCAACCTCCAACTCCTGGGCTTAAGCAATTCTCTTGCCTCAGCCTCTTAAGTAGCTGGGACTACAGGCGCCTGCACAACACCTGACTATTTTTTGGTTGTAGTTATCATTGTTGTTTGGCAGGCCGGGGCTGGATTCAAACTCTCCAGCTCTGCTGTATGTGGCTGGCGCCCTAGCTGCTAAGCTACAGGATTCATTGACATTTTTTAAAAATGAGATTATATTGTACACAAGGGCAGGCTAATTGCTGTGGTGACCCTTGGTTTCATTGGGAATAAATAAAAGGAAAAAGTCCATTTCCAGCTCACTAGCTGAGGAGGGCCAGTAGGGATTAGTAGGGGACATTTAACTCGATCCTCTTTATGGGGTTTCTTCCTCTTAGCCTTCAGGGTTTCCCCCATTTAGCAGAGGGATGGGGTAAGAATGGAGAGTGCTGAGTGGTGGTGGGGGGTTATGGCCTCATTTAGAAGAGGCCTCTTTGTTTCTGCCCACATTCCATTGGCCAGAGCTGAGTCATGTAACTGTCCCTAACTGCAAGGAAGGCTGGGAAATGTAGTTGAGCAGCATGTCTAGGGAAAAAATGGAAACAGCTCCCTGAACAACCAGCTGCCTACAACTCAGTTGTATAAGCTTTTTGGAAACTTTTTTGTGGAACCACTTTATTTTGAATGTATTTTTGTATGCTAAATTTAGTGGTCTCACCATCTGCACTCTTAAATAGAGCTTCTCTCTCTTATGCTAGAATCTCTTAATTGCTCTCCCTCCCCCTGCTCAGGCTTCCCTGAGCCCATTCCCCCTGCAACAGTCACAGTGGTTCTTTCAAAAACTTAAGACACATTTTTTCACTTTCCTGCTTAAAACTTTACAGTGCCTCCCTGCAAATGGTTGGAGTAATGAGTACCCTCTCCTGAGCCCATCCTCTCTGGTTCTTGGCCCCACCAGACCCCAGGTTGCCCCTCCCCCCGGGGGGCCTTGCTCTCTGACTTGCCTGGAACTCCAGCCCTGCCTTTTCCCTCTGCCCCCCTCAGGTTTCAGCTCTACTGTCTTTAAAGGGGCCTTCACTGACCATCCAGCTGTAAATTCTCCACCCCTCTCCCTCTCCTCAGTGCTTTTGTGTTTCTGTCATTTTGTCTTCAACGTGCTTCCATCAGAAGTGGTCTTGCTTGTTTGTATTATGCATTCACAGTCCTGTCTTTCTGCTTGCTAGATTGGGGGTTCCTGGAGGCTGGGACTCTGTCTCCATTGCTGTCTTCAGATAGCATGTCTGACACATGGAGGGACTCAGTATATACTTGTGGAATGAGGGAGTGTCGTTACAGGTTCTCACCTGCTTTTAATGGCAGTGTTATATACCCCATTGCATGGAATTAGCTGTCTACTATTGAGGGGCTTTTAGGTTCCTTTCAATTAAAAAAATGCTTTGGTTACTATCCTTTTAGCTAGTATTTTGTTTTATTTGCACCTATCTATACTTTTCTTGGGAATGATTCCTAAAAGGTTTCATCTAATGATGGGGATTATAGACAGAATTTTAAGGTGTTGAGTGTGAAATGTTCTTTGCCTTTCAGAAGGACTATTAATTTCTGTTTTCCCCTAAGTTAAGAGCCCTTGTATAAGGTACTCTTTACACACCAGCAGAGAGGCTGGCTGGAGTGCGTGTAAGGGGTTGTGTCTTGTCTTCTTTATTGCTGTATCTTTATCATTAAACATTATCCTTTTGTTTAGATTTATTTTTAATCGTTTATTCATACAAATGTTGCCTGCTTTTGTCTACTTTTGGAAAGTAGGCATGCCAAATGTAAGACCATTTATCTAACCTTAATGTAAGTTTCAGGGAACCAGTTATTAACAGTATTTATGTCTTCAAAGCCAGTTACAGTTGAAGTAACTGTAAAGTCCAAGACTCTACCCAGAACTTCTGAAAATGCCAAGGAGACAGTTTCACATCAAAATTCTTATCTTCTGGCTCGGCGCCTGTGGCTCAACGGGCTAAGGCGCCAGCCACGTATACCTGAGCTGGCAGGTTCGAATCCAGCCAGGGCCGCCAAACAACAATGACGGCTGCAACCAAAAAATGGCCGGGCATTGTGGCGGGCGCCTGTAGTCCCAGCTACTTGGGAGGCGGAGGCAGGAGACTCGCTTGAGCCCAGGAATTGGAGGTGGCTGTGAGCTGTAATGCCACGGCACTCTATCCAGGGTGACAGCTTGAGGCTCTGTCTCAAAAAAAAAAAAAAAAAGAAAAAGCATGGATTCCCTGAGTGACATACTCTAGAGCAGTGGTCCTCAACCTTCCTAATGCCGCGAGCCTTTAAGACAGTTCCTGGGGGTTGCGACCCACAGGTTGAGAACCGCTGCTCTAGAGAGTCTGGTTTAGTTAGTGCAGGGGAGGGCTCAGGCGTCTTGTTTTACCAACGTTTCCCAGGTGATTGTGACGCAGTGGAGGTCAAAACCCACTGATTTAGGTAAATCTATGAGAAGCCCGGGTGTAAAGGTCCCAGCCTCTGAGAAGACCTGGAATAGATTAATGGCAGAGGCAAGATGTATATATGGATGGCTTTAAGAGACATCAAGGGCTTTACCTCTACCTGACTCTGCTCTCTGGCCCCAGCATTAATGGGGAAAAGTTGCCCCGTGGGAGCTAGTTGAGGAGCTCTGGCTCTAACAAGACGGTTAAGAGCTTTTGTTCTGTGCCAACAGATTCCGCTTCTCTCTGAGCTGCACGTCCCTGGATCAGTCCACGCTCTGTAAGGGGAAGCCCTCTTTGGGCATCTCCTATTTTCACTGGGAGGTAGAAGGGGTGCAAGTCTAGAGGCCTCCCTGACTGGCATATACTCCGCCCCCCAACCTCCCAGGGAGGAGGAGAGGCAGTGATCTGGCTTCTGAGGCAGAAACCAGGAAATTCTGCCTAATTCGTTGGGAACAAGTGAGGGAGGCAGCAAGGAGACCCTTTCTCTAGTCTGGTGTTTTCTGCTGTTACTAGGATGAGCAGCCTCCTTTGACCTGGAAAAAGAGGCCTCTTGTAATCTGAATTTCCAATTTCTAGATGTAGAAGCAGGGTCTTTAGGGGTCGCAGGTGCATTGGCTGCATGAAATTTTAGCTGCCCAATTGAGAGGCTTTCAGACTGACTCTGGGTTCTGTCCTGCAGACAATCCTCACTTTGCCCTTATAAGCTCTACTTATTTTTCTTTTTTCTTTGTTTTTCTCACCTGAGAATCGACTTATTTTTATATGAGAGCAATGGAATATATTTATGTGTGTGTGTATATAAGTGTACATATAGTGCTTATTGTGTGTCAGGCACTATTGCTAATCCCTTATACTACTCACATACATTATCTCATTTATTCCCCACAACAGCCCTTTGACAGATGAAGAAATAGTGGCTGAGTTTGGTTGCGTAACCTGCTCAGTGTTAAGAAGCTGGGCCAGCCCTCATGGGAGGGTCCGGATTCAAGCCCAGACCTCTGAGTCTGGATCTTGTTCTCTCCCGACACTGTCTTTTACCAACAGATGGGCTTGCTCAGGGAAGACTGGCTGGAGAGGGTGGGACAGGGGTGCCCTCTCTAGGGGACCCTGGGGGACAGGTTGGCACAGGCACGGTGCAGGCTCTATTGTGGCCTTGAGTCCTATGGGGACTCTGAGCCCATCTGCCCCAGAGGCAAGAAGACCCCTGGGGACCTTCACCTACCACTGGGTGGGTCTGGAATTGCCAATTAGGGGCTTGACATTTCACACGCGTGGGGGAGCCCTGAGTGCCCACAGCCCACTGAGGCAGAGGGTCTCCACCCTGCTGCACAGCTGGTCTTTTATCACTAGGCGCCTCTCCTGCTTTCTTCCTCGTTTTCCTCCCCCTCCTTCCCTTCTCTTTCTTTTTCCTCTTCTTCTTTTTCTTCCCGTTTCCTTCACCCCAACCTCTGACCCTTGTCCGTCTCATACAATCAGCGTGGACCCCGTCAGTAAGATTCCTTGCAGGGTGTGGAGGTTGCAGACTGAGCCGGGAGCCCTGCCCTGGTACGAACCCGCCTGCCTCGTCTTCGCGGGACTCGGTCCTATTTCCTCCACCCCCGGCCTCTAGCAGCCCTGACTGAATGCACTTATTGCTGATTGCTGGGTTCGACATGGATGCCCCAGAGGACTCCTCGGCCTTTGGACACAGTCCTTGGGTGGCCCTATTGACCCTGCAGGCCTCAGTAGCCGTGTCATTCCGGTCCTGCCGGGCCACATGCTTTTCCTTCCATCCTTAGGGAAAGCTGTTTAGCTTCGTGCAGTTACAGACTGAAGGCGAGGGAACCCTGGCGGCTGCAGGACTGAGCAGAGTGAACTAACCCAGCCCTCCTGTGAGTTGGACATATCCCCCCCCCCCCCGCTCGTTCTCACGCTCCATGATTCCTCATGTGTGTGTAAAGGGACTCCTTCACGGGGACCTGGACGTTCTGTATGAACGCAAGCCCTGGCCCCTGGGAAGAGAAGAGCCGTGGCTTCTTTACAGTCTCAATGCAGAATCTGCATCCGCAGTGTTGAAACACACACTGTCCCTGGGGAGGCGCTTTAATAGCGCTAATGAGCCTTTCTTCAGGTCTCAAGGGATCCCCGCGAAAGCCTTATACTATCTGAGAATTTGGACGTGTATCTGATTTGGGCCACGTGTGCCCACTGAACACTGTCAGATACTGAAGTCTCTGGAGACCTTACAGATGAGGAAACTAAGGCCTCCCCTGAGAGGGGAGGGGGCTAGCTTTGTGCTGCCACAGCCCAATGCAGCTTCCGTACGTCTTCCTGACTCAGGAAGCCATTAGACGGGGTGAGTGCTTAGTACACAGGCCAGTTTAGCAGTGAAATCAACCACCCTATAGCCATAGGGGAGCCTGCATATTATGTTCTTGAAGGACCGGAGGACAGGAGATCCCTGGCTTTATCTTCCAGATCCATCAGGGGTGACTAGACTGGGAAATCCAGCCTGTCCCTTCAGGGAGAGCACCGCAGTTGCTCATCAGCTGTTGCTAAAAGCACTGGAGGAGGCACTAATGAAAAGGGCCGCCACGGGTTCAATTGTGTCCCCCTAAAAGATATGTTGAAATCCCAACCCTGGTACATGTGAATATGACCTTGTTTGGAAATAGCGTCTTTGCAGATGTAATCAAGTTAAGATGAGATCATTAAGGTGGCTGTCATCCAATATGACTGGTGTCCTTACAAGAAAGGAAAAACACCATTGAAGGCAGAGACTCTTAGGGAGAAGGCCATATGATGACAGAGACAGAGGTTACAGTGACACAGGTGCATGCTGGGCATTGCCGACGATGGCTGACTGGACCAGAAGCTAGGAAGAGGCCAGGAGTTATTCCACCCAGAGTCTCAGAGGAAACATGGCCCTGCCAATACTTGGATTTTGAACTTCTAGCCTCCAGAACTGTGAGACAATAAATTCTTGTTGTTTTAAGCCTCTTCGTTTGTGGTATTTTATTATAGCAGCCTAGGAAACTAATACAGGGCCCAGCATAATGAGTATTTACTCTGTACGTGTCTGATGCTCTGAGGCCTAGCGCCCTTGTAAGCTGGGACATCTCTTCATGGCCCTGATGCAGTTGGAGAGGAAGGTCAAGTGTGGGCCTGGAGGAAGAGGGTTGGTGAAGTGTCCTGTGATGGTCAATGTTTCCCTCTCCTATTTCCCTCTTTTCTTTTCTCATCTCCCTCCCAACCTAAGTTCTAACCCCTTAAGTTTGAGCTCTTAGGATCTCAGCTGATTGAAGTGATGGAGCCCAAGATGACAGATACATCCATATGGAAGCATTGCATCTTCCTCCTTGCTTTTGCTCTTGGATCACTCACTCTGGAGAAGTTAGCTGCCATGTCATGAGGACACTCGAACAGCCCTATGAAGAGGTCCACGTGGTGAGGCCTGGAGGCTGCTTGCCAAGCCAGCACTAGCTTGCAGGTCTGTGAATGTCCTGTCTTGAAAACAAGTTCTCCAGCCCCAGACAAGCCTTCTGATCATGGAGGCCCCTGCTGACATCGTAACACCAACCTCATGAGACAATCTGACTGAGCACCCAGCTAGGTCACTCCTAATTCCTGACTTGCAGAAAATAAATGTTTATTTTTTAAGCCACTAAGTTTCGGGGCAATTTGTTATGCAGCAATAGATAATGAATGCACTTATAGCTGAAGGCATTGTGACTGATACACCTGCCTAGCTATGATCAGTGAGGTAGTGAGGCTCACACAGTTCATTTCACTGGGGCCACTATTTTCATTTCATTCTGGAACCCCAGAAAAGTGGGCATAGCACAGAGAAGAAGGGACTGGGTTGTGTATCTCGGTCAGAAGTTCCGCTTGGCCAGCCTGTTGTGGCACCACAGGGTCTTACATATCTCCACAGTTCCCTGTGGCCCAGTGTGGTGTGGGAGAAGCAGAATTAATTCCTAGTCACTGCAGAGTGGTTTGAAAGTGGCTGGGCGAGTCAAACCTGAATGGAGCTAATAGCTGGGAATGAGGGGTGCCAAAAGAACATCTGAGCTTATACCAGTGTGGGTAGATAAAAACAGAAGACCAGATCCCCACCCTCCTTCAATGCTGTGACCACCCCCCTAACCCCTCCCCCCCAATAACTCTGGGAAAAAGGAGGGAACCTTGGTGGAATGAGGCTTTAAATATGAATGAATTTTATTGTATGTAAATCCCTCAACAAAGCTACCTTTTTATGGACACAAAACAACTGTTCATTTTTTATGGGGCACATGTAATATTTTGATACAAACATATAGTGTAAAGTCCTGTTTCTTTTTTTTTTTTGTAGAGACAGAGTCTCACTTTATTGTCCTCAGTAGAGTGCCATGGCATCACACAGCTCACAGCAACCTCCAACTCCTGGGCTTAGGCGATTCTCTTGCCTCAGCCTTCCGAGTAGCTGGGACTACAGG
>CAUYRH010037654.1:0-95158 GCA_963574655.1 Perodicticus potto | reverse complement strand
CATAGCATTTTCTTAATCACTATATAAAGACATTGATACTCTACATTTGATAAGTTTCACCAGTACCCTACTAAGATGCACCGTAGGTGTGATCCCACCAATTGCCCTCCCTCCACCCATCCTCCCCCCTCCCCTCCCCTACCTTTCCCTTTTCCCCGTATTCTTGTGCTATAATTGGGTTTTAGCCTTCATATGAAAGCTGTAAATTAGCTCTATATTAGGGCTGAGCATTTAGAAAGATAATTGAAACAAAAACATAAGACTCCAAACAAACTGCTATTTTGTCAGCTAGATGCTTCCACATCAGTTATCAAGAATCAAAGGCATTGTGGCGGGCGCCTATAGTCTCATGTGCTTGGGAGGCTGAGGCAAAAGAATCACCTAAGCCTGGGAGTTGGAGGTTGCTGTGAGCTGCTCTACCGAGGGTGATAAACTGAGACTCTCTTAAAAAAAAAAAACTAAAAAGAAAAAGAAACTATACAAAATGGAATATAAATAGAAAAAAAAGAAAAACCAAACAAACAAGGAATCAGTGACCTGAGGTATAATACTAAGGGGAGAGTATGTGCAGTTGGAGATGTAGGAGATGTAGGACTCCATTAGAGGAAAGCAGAGATGGAACAGAAAAGAAAAATATTTGAAGAAAACCTATTTGTAAGGGGAGTATTAAAAGAAATCATTCCCAATTTGATGAAACTATAAAACCACAGATCCAAGAAGTACAGTTATTTAAAGGCAAAGACACATGAGGAAGACAACACCTGGACACACCATTACAACTTTGCTGAGAGGGCAATGTAGAGACAGTCTGTACAGGGGTCAGGAGAGAGAGGGACAGAGCAAGACAGCCAGTGTACAGGGACCCTTCCTCTGTACCAACACTAAATTGAAAAACTATCCACTCCAGCAAGCCAAAATCAGACAAGTGATCATACTACCTGGTTTTAACATTATATTAAGGAAAAAGGTAGTGGAGAGGGCAGAAAAGACAGTGTTGCTTTGAATACACCACCCCTCACCCATCCCCCTCACAGTACCCCACCCACTCGCTGAGTATAGAGAGGACCTGTGTGCTGGGGGAGGGAAAGGGAAGAGACTGTGGGACTTTTCATTGAAACTCAGGCCGCCCTAGAGCAGGGGAACAGCACAGGACAGAATTCTGCTGGTGTCTGTGCAGGGATCATTTAGATCAGTCAGGATGGGAATCCTTTGCCCTGGAGTCCAAGTTCTGGCTAGCCCCACCACCAGCAGACAAAAAGCAACCTATCAAGTAAAGCCCAGTCTCAATTGAAGACTTTACTGTAGAATTCTACCAAGCATTGAAAGAAGAACTAATATTATACCAATACTACTTAAACTATTCCAAAAATTTGAGGAGAAAGGAACCTTCTCAAACTCATTCTACAAGGTCTATGTCACCTTGATACCAAAACCACATAAAAACACAACAAAAAATTAAATCATAGGCCAGTATCTCTGGTGAATTTAGACACAGAAATCCTTAAAAAATCCCAACAAACTGAATTCAATAACACATTAAAAATGTTATTCATTATGATCAAACAGAATGTACTCAGAGATGCAAGGATGGCTCAACATACCCAAATCAATCAATGTGATACACCATACCAACAGAACAAAGGACAAAAACTATATGATATTTAGCTTGAGGCTGAAAAAGCATTCAATCGAATTTAACATCTCTTTATGATAAAAACTCAACCACAAACCTAGGTGTAGAAGGAACTTACCTCAACATAACAAAAGTCATATGTGACATCTAATATCATACTGAATGGGTAAAATATTGAAAGTCTTTCATCTAAGATCTGGAACAAGATAAGGATGCCCACTTCCATCATTGTTATCAATAAAGTACTGGAATCAGAAAAGAGAAAATAAATAAAGGGCATCCACGTTGGAAAAGAAGAAATCAAATTATCTTTGTCTGCAGACAATATGATCTTATATGTAGAAAAACCTAAAGACTCTACCAAAAAATCCTGCTAGATCTGATAAATAAGTTCAGTAAAGTTGCAGGATACAAAATCAACATGCAAAAATTAGTAGCATTGCTATATGCCAAGAATAATCAATCTGAAAAGGAAACCAGGAAAATCCCATTTACAATAACTACTAACTACAAATGAAATAAAATACCCAGGAATAACCTTACCCAAAAAAGTGAAAGGCCTACATAGTGAAAACTCCAAAACATTGATAATAGAAGTTGAAGAGAACATAAAATAAGTGGAAAGCTATTCTATACTCAGATTGGGAGAATCAATATTGTTAAAATGTCCATACTACCTAAAACCATCTATAGATTCAATGCAATCCCCATGAAAACATCAGTGACATTCCTTGCAGAAATAGAAAAAAATAATTCTAAAATATATATAGAACCGCAGAAGATGCAGAATAAAGAAAGCCATCCTAAGCAAAAAAGAACAAAAATGGAGGAATCACATTATTTGACTTCAAATTACACTACAGAGCTGTAGGAAACAAAACAGCATGGTACTGACATAAAATGACATATGCAGACTAATGGAACAGAATACAGAACCCAGAAGTAAGTCTACACATATACTGAACTTATCTTTGACAAAGTTTCCAAGAACACACAGTGTGAAAGGACAGTCTCTTCAATAAATGGTGCTGGAAAAACTGGATATCCACACGAAGGAGAATAAACCTAGATCCTTGTCTCTCTCCTTATATAAAAATAGATTACAGACCTAAATATAAGACTGAAACTATGGAACTACTAGAAGAAATTATTGGGGAAAATGCTTTAGGACAATGGTCCAGGCAAGAACTTCTTGAGTAATACTCCAAAAGCACAGGCAACCAAAGAAAAATTGGATAAATGAGATCACCTGAAGGTAAAAAGTTTCTGCACAGCAAAGGAAACAATCAACAAAATGAAGGGATGAAGAGATAAGCCCACAGAATGGGAGAAAATATTTGCAAACTACCCATCTGACAAGGGATTAATAACCAGAATACATAAGGAACTCCAACAATTCAACAGGAAATAAAATTAAATAGTCTGATTAAAAATAGCAAAGAATCTGAATAAACTTTTCTCAAAAGAAGACATACAAATGGCCAACAGGTATGTAGAAATACTCTCAACATTATTAATCATCAGAGAAATTCTAATCAAAACTTTAATGAAATATATCATCCTGGTTAAAATGACTTTTATCAAAAATACAGGCAATAACGAATGCTGGTGAGGATGTGTGGGCACATCCCTGGGGACCCCTGGGGCACTGCTGGTGGGAATGTGAATTAGTGCAGTCACTACGGAGAACACTATGGAGATTTCTCAAAAAACTGAAAGTAGAACTACCATGTGACCCAGTAATCCCATTGCTCAGATCCAAAAGAAGGGAATTTGGTGTATTGAAAAGATCTCTGCACTCCTGTGTCTCCTGCAGTGCTGTTCACAATGACCAAGACTTGAGGTCAACCTGAGTATCCACCCCATCCACGAATGGGTAAAGGAATTGGGGAACGTGCACAGTGGAATATTATATAGCCACAAAAGGAATGCAGTCCTGCCCTTTGAAACAACATGGATGGAACTTTGTGTCACATGGAACAAGACAACAACAGAAAGACAAATCTCACACGTTCTTACTCTTGTGTGGGAAATAAAAATTAAGAACAATTGTCTCCTGGAGGCAGAGAGTAGGATGGTGGTTACCAGAGGCTGGGAAGGGTGGTGGGGTAAGTGGGGAGAGTAAATGGGTTAATGGGTGCAAAAATAGTTAGATAATTTCACATAAATAGAATAAACAATATTTGATAGCACAGCAAATGACTACAATTGACAATAAGCTAGGAGATATATATATATATATATATAGAGAGAGAGAGAGAGAGAGAGATTGAGAGAGAGAGAGAGAGAGAGAGAGTCTTTCTCTTTGCCCCCAGCTAGAGTGCCACGGCATCATCTTTGCTCACAGCAATCTCAGACTTGTGGGTTTAAGTGATCCTCTCACCTCAGCTAACCGAGAAGTGAGGACCACAGGCATGTGTCATTGCATTCCGCTACTTTTTCTGTTTTTAGTAGAGACAGTGTTTTTCTCTTGCTCAGGCTGGTCCTCAAACTCCTGTGGTCAAGTGATTGTCCTACCTCAGCCTCCCAGTGTGCAAGGGTTATAGGATTAAGAATACCCACCTTAAGGTATTCTTTTAATTTAAACTAAAAGAGTGAAATTAGATGTTACTAACCCATAGAAATGATAAATGCCTGAGGTGATGGATAGCCCAGTTACCCAGATTTGATTAATTTACATTGTAAACTTTACATGTTTACATTAATCAAACTCTTACATATATCTTAAAGAGATATACAACTATAATGTACCCATAATAATTAGGAATTTTAAATTAAAAAATACTTAAAGAACCAGAGTTAATATTATAAACAAATGAATATAGAAATGGCAACAGACTTCACCATCCAGCCCCGACACAATAGAGTGCCACCTGGAATGTTCTGAAAGAAAAACTGTGGGTACAGAATTCCCTAACCAGTAAATAAATCAAAGAATAAATAAATAAATCACAGAAAAGAATGCAAAATAAACACTAAAACTAATAAAAGTTGAGAAAATTCACTGACTTCAGATCTGTACTATAAAACTTTTCATGGACTTCTTTCTAGCAGAAAAAAATATTAGATATAAATTTCAATCTACATAAGTGAATGAGGAGCACCAGAGACAGAAAGTATGTGGTTAAATATAAAATTATATTATCAGATTTAAAATATCTTTAAAAGATAATTAATCATTTAAAGTAAAACAGTAACAATATATTGTGAGGCTTTTATCTTATATATAAATAACATTCTGACAATAGCAGACAGTCCTGGGGAAGACGGGGAAAGACCGGGAGAGAAACGGAGAGAGCTTTTCTCTGCCCACTTGAGTTCTCTCTCTCTACCAGGAGCTTTAGTGTTTTCTGTATTCTTTTCTGTAAATAAATTCTGTCTTACCACTGGGGGGCGGGGGGAGAAAATGCCACGAAGGCTATGTTAAACAGTTTGATGAAAACATTTCAGATTGTATATGAAACCTGCACATTGTACCCCTTGATTGCACTAATGTATGCAGCTGTGATTTAATAAAAAAAAAAAAAGAAAAAAATATACTGTTATCAGATGATTAGAATACATGCGAAAAGAAAGTACTAATTCACATATATAAATTACAGTCACATATATAGTGAATTATAGAGAAAAACAAACACGTGAACAACAGAACAAACAGAAACAGAAGCGATAAGCCAAGAGCGAGAGAATCTACCTGGGCCCATAAAATGTAGGAAGGAAAGAAAAGAGGAAAAGCAGAACTTGGGATGGGTAGAAAACAAGCGGCAAGACTCAGACTCACACCACACACCGTCAAAAACACATTAAATTAGACAGCACAAGTCCTTCAGTTAAAAAAAACATATTATCAGAGTGCATAAAAAGCAAGACTCAAATAATTGCTATAGAAAACCAACACACTTTAATTCAAGTCAGAGAAGGGTTAATGCAGAAAGATGTTAAAATAACAAAGCTAAAAGCCCCACATAAACACGACTCATCATCAAGGCACAACTGTTAGAATCAATGACATAAAATAGACAGTAAATGAAACTGATAAACTTACAGCAAGGTTGACAAAGTTGAAAGGAGAGAAGACACAAATTACCATTATATATAGAACATATTATATATCTTATATATAAATACATAGGGCGGAGCCTGTGGCTCAAAGGAGTAGGGCGCCGGCCCCATATGCTGGAGGTGGCGGGTTCAAACCCAGCCCCAGCCAGAAACTGAAAAAAAAAAAAATATATATATATATATAAATAAATATATATGAATATATATATATATATAAGAGCTATCACTAGAGAACTCTGAGATATTAGAAGAATAATAAGAAAATAATATAGACAACTCTATACAATAATTTCAAAACTTTAGATGAAATGGACTAGTTTCTTGTAAAACCACAAACTACCAATACGCACCCAACATCAAATTGACGACCTGAATAGCACGATAACTATTAAAGTAATTGCATTTATAGTTAAAAACCTTCACCATAAACGCCCAGGCAAAAATGGTTTCACTAGTTAATTCTATCAAGCATAGAATAAATAAATAATTATATTAAACATTAAATGAGTATAAATATTAAATAATTATAATAAAAATAAATAATATAATTTCATGTCATGTTTTTCAAATACTTCCTAACTCATTTTGTGAGGTCAGTATTAACCTTATTCCTAAACCACAGTCATTACAGGGAAGAAATATCTCTAACCTCTGTATATGCATAGATCATATATATGTATGTGTGTATGGACATATATACCAGGGGTGCCAAAAAAATTTATATCTATTTTAAGTGATGTTATCTATGTCTTATTTTCAAAATTGAATTAAATTATGGTAGCAATGTGTGGCGTGATGATGATGGCATTAATCTACTGAATGCTAGCATCACCACACAGCAGGCATGAAGAGGATTGCTTTTCCTCTTAAAATGGGTACACATTTTTAAAAAGAAAAAACTACATTAAATTTGTGGTTTTAAATTTAATCACATTTAAATCACATTTGACTTCTGCAATTACAAGTGGGGCTCAACGTGAGTTGTATTCATCTTTTGTTATCAGTATATATTGAGTATTACAGTTTTAATACATTTGTTTTCCTTTCTTAAAACGTGTATACATATGATCACCAAGTGAGATTTATCCTGGGCAGAGAAGATTGGTTTAACATCTGCAAACCGACCGGTGCCATCTGCTGGATTAGCAGACTCTGGCAGCGGTGGAGGCGTGTCGGTCAGCTGTCCCTTCCAGAGCGATTTGGATGGCTGACTGCCAACACCCAACATACTGGGATTCACCGCAGCATTCATGCTGAAACCACATTGGACCCAGGCTGCTCTCAGCAAATGATTGAGTAGGGTAGGCTGCTAGGTGGGCCCTTTCTGCTGGACACAGGACACTTACAACAAGCAGCACTTACTCTGGGCTGCCCCCTTGGCCTACCTGAGAATTTCTCAGGGCGGCACTGCAGACTGCGGCTTCTCTGCTGAATCCTGTTTCCCTCTCTTCACCTTTCACAGTGGCCTGAGGGTCTTCCTAACCTTGCCCTGTTTCTGATGACCTTTGCCTTTAACAAACATTTCCCTAAATAAATTGGGTGCACATCTCCTCAGTCTTGTGAGCTTTCCCAGAAGATAACAAATGGCACACAGGCTAAAGCAGAAAAACCCTATTATCACCTCAATATATTTAGAAAATTATTAAAATTCAATACTAATTAAAGTTACGGACTAGGAATAAAAGGTAACTTGCTCAACATGACAATGGACACCCATGAAAAGCTCACGCCTAATAGCAAACTAATATTGGAGGACAGAATGTGCCCGTGAGATGAGGCCCAGACAAGAATGCCTGATCTCAGCACTTCCATCCAACCTGCACTGGAAGTTCTAGCCACTGCAAAGAGGCGAGACAAAGAAATGAAATGTACCCATGTACAAGTTGGAAAACAAAGCAAGAATAAAATTATCTTTATTCAGAGGTGTCATGCTCATGTACATAAATGAATCTTAAGTATTTTACCAGAGAAAATGACAGAACTAATATGTATAGAACATGCCAAAAATGAAAATGTCCTTCTATACGCTAGCAAACAATCAGAAGTTACTAAAAACAAGAGTGTTTGTAATTGAACAAACTATGACATACTTCACTAAGATTTTTGAAATACCCAAGATCTGAAAGTCAAGACCTACAAAATATTAATGAGAGAAAAGAAAGAAGACTTAAATAAATGGAGGAATAAATCATGATCGTGGATTTGAAAACCCAAAACTTTTAGGACTCAGTTCATCCTATATTTATCTTTCAATTCAATGCAATCCCAATCATAGTCCCTGCAGGCTATTGATTAGTTAATCAATAGCATAACTTTTGACTTATTCCAAAGCATGAAAGTTAATTCCAAAGTTAAAGGACTTAGACTGCTTGGTTTTCAAGATTCATTATAGAGTTACATAAGTAAGACGCTATATTACTGGCATAAAAATAAACACATAGACCAAACGAACTGAATAGAGTCTAAAATATGTGATCAATTGGTTTCCAGCCAGTGTGTCAATGGGGGAGGAGAACTTTTTGAAATGTACTGTAAATATCTATGTGAGAAAAACTAAGATGCCCACATGGCAAAAATGGACCTCAATTATTACTCAAACTATATAAAGCATTTAACTTACATTAGATCAGAGCCCTAAATGTGAGAACTGAAAACACGGCATTACTAGAAGAAAACATGGAAACAAACTGCAGTGACCTTTGGCTGAGCAAAGATATTTTACCTAGGACACAAATTATTTGAATTATAACAGAATTTTTAAAACGTATTTCTTCACAACTAAATACATTTGCTCTTCCAAAAGGACTGTTAAGAAAATAAAAACTCCAGCTACAAAATAAGAGAAAAATACTCACAAAGCATATTTATGAGAGTATTTGTATCTAGAATTTATAAAACATCTCAGAACTCAACCATAAGACAAATGTCCCAATAAAAATGTCTAAAATATTCAAACAGATAATTAAAGAAGATATATAAATGGCAAATGAGCACATTAAAATGCTTGATATCACTACTAGGAAAATGCAAAATAAAACCACAATCAGAGATCAGTACATACCTCCTAGATTAGCTAAAATTGAAATGTGTTGATAAGGAAATGAAACAACTGGACTTTTCATATACAGAGTGTCCATAAAATTTATGTGCAATTTACTATGTTAAACAATTTTAAATTGTACACACACTCTGTGACCACCCTGTTTTATGTCTGGGGATGCAAAATGTTCATAAATCATTCACACTTCATATTTGAGATGCATTCTGATATTGCTAATCCACCTTTTTGTTCATCTTTTTCTTTAATGTCGGTTTTACGCTATTAAATTTATTTCATTGGGCGGCGCCTGTGGCTCAAGGAGTAGCGTGCTGGGGGTGCTCTTAAGTAGGTGCCCTTAAGAGGAGATTTGCTATTCAATTTTGAACTGTCATACTGGAAATGAAAATATGGACTTCAAATTTGTAGATTTGATCCGATGCCTCAACCGACTCAGACCAGTGTCACCTTTCCAGGTGATGAAATCTCGATGGGGACTAAGCATTCCAGAGTGCTTTGATTTGCACACACAATGACAGCTGGTTAGACAAGAGGTTCTATATACCAGGGGTGGTGGGTTCAAGCCTGGCCCCAGCCAAAAGGGAAAAAAATTAAAAATAAATAAATGACTTTATTTCATCACATGACAATGAGTGCAACCTGCAATCTGAAATATGCCGCTCCAGTTAGCTATTGACATATAGACACATCTTGAAAATCACAGATTATTAATATCAAAGTACAGAGAAGTTCTCACCTGCCAACATGAAGCTGCAGAGTGTTCTGATAAAGCCTCAGGCAAGTCACCAGGCCTAAAAGCTAAAGAGCTTTATCAAGACGCGGAAGAGAGGAAGGAAGAGATATGCAATGATTCCAGCTTTATTAGGCATACAGACATTCACAAGCACCTGAGGGAAAACTTCCTCACCATCAGTAAAATACAGCACATCCCTAGTTACACACAGCAGGATTCCTAATGTGTGCCTGACTTCCCTAGGATCAAGGCTACGGAAAGAACGTGTGATTCAGTGAAGGCAGAGGAAGGAACAGCCCAAAAGAAAAATAACTGGAATCTGATTTGGATGTTTTGCACTGTGAGGCACTCAACCAAACTTACTTATTAATATCAAAGCTAAAGACTATCATTGAAATGAGATAGGTTTTCCATTCAAATACTGCAATATGAGTCAATGAGTGAGGTAAGGTTTTATAACAGGTTATATATATATATATATATATGAAAAAGAGACAGATGGAACTTAAATCGCTCCAGATCTACTACAAAATAGCAGTGTAACACAGCTGAATCAAAAGGGTATCGTCCTCTTTGTTGTTGGTTTTTTTTGCAGTTTTTGGCTGAGGCCGGGTTTGAACCCGCCACCTTTGGCATATGGGGCTGGTGCCCTACTCCTTTGAGCCACAGGCACCACCCCTTCTTTGGTTTCTTTAATAGAACTCTCAGAAAGGTGGTAGTGCCACTCTTAGATGTTCAACTTACAAATGGAGCTAATGCTAAGTTCTAGATATATTTGAAAAGTAAATGGATATATGGTAGAGAAATCAAAGAAGAACTGCCCAGGTTTGGGGAGGTCACTGTAATCTTACTGGGGAAAGAGGCCGAATGTTTGCAAAGAGCACAGTGTAGCTGGGTGCTTTGATTAGGAGACAGGGTGATAGCAACAGATAACAGAACAGAAGTGTGGAATCCTGGAAGGACAAGGGAATTCGCCTAGGACTGGATGAGGAAGCTGCCCAGGGCTCAGAGTAATCTGATCTGCACAACTGCACAACTGTCTCCGTCCCTGGAATGGAGATCTCACACCCTGCCAAGGTAGTCCTGGCAAGGCACCATTTGGGAATGCTCTCCAGTGGGCAGGTGCGACCCAGCTGGGTGGACTTCCCACCATCTTTCAGGCACTTGCTCTCTCTAAACTCTCCCACCCCCTGCCACAAGTCCTACACACCTCTGTGCCCTCCCAGGAGAGCACAATTGTGTCCTGCAGCACTGTTGTAACTGCTCTAGAACTCCTGCCTTGGAGCAGTCCTGGGCATTTGAATCACTCTCTCTTTCTGAATTTTGTTCATTTGATTTCACCCTTTGATTCTTATGTATTCTTAAAGGCTCAGTTTCTGCTCACCTCTCTATTCCTTTGTGTTGTCTTTCTGACCACGCAGGCTCCACTGGTTTCTTCCCTCTCTGAACACCTTGGTCTCCCTGTTTTGTACCAACCTCCTGACCCACTGTCTTCAGCCAAAAGTTATGTCATTTGTCTGCAGGTTATCAACAAAGAAGGAGAAAGCCTTGTGATTATTTGCAGAGATATCCTCAGCAGCATCTCATGCCTGGTAGATTCTTGGTGCTGAATAGATGCTTGTTGAATTCTTCTTATAAACAAAATGGGCATTCCTTTGGGGGTCTCTTGCACAAATGTTTTGCGAGAATAAGCAAAGAGTATGGACCCAGGACTGAAACACTCTATTTCAAGACATTTATCTGGTCTCTGCCACTGATTTGAAAAAGAAGTCAACTATTTGCAAAGAAAATCATAAGGATTGATATTAAATTCAGTTGAGTTATAAGAATTAGTTAAATAAAAATAACAAAGATACTATATTGAAGAAATTATATTTCATAACATTTCTAGGAGTGGTATTATACTACTCTCTAGTGGTTGCATTACAGAGCACAATAAATTTAGAATTTTCTTTAGAAAAAGAAATGTAAATGACGTTACATTTCATTCTTTGGCTCCATGCCTATAGCTCAGCAGCTAGGGTGCCAGTCACATACACTGGAGCTGGCGGGTTCAAATCCAGCTTGGACCCGCCAAACAATGACAACTACAACCAAAAAATAGCCCAGCGTTGTGGCGGGCACTTGTAGTCCCAGCTCCTTGGGAAGCTGAGGCAAGAGAATTGCTTAAGCCCAATTGTTTGAGGTTGCTGTGAGCTGTGACACTACAGCACTCTACCAAGGGTGATAAAGTGAGACTCTGTCTCAAAAAAAAGATTTCATTCTTTACTGAACTTTTAACGGTCAGTATTCAAGAACCTCTTGTCTAACCAGCTGTCATTGTGTGTGCAAATCAAAGCACTCTGGAATGCTTAGTCCCCATTGAGATTTCATCACCTGGAAAGGTGACACTGGTCTGAGTTGGTTGAGGCATCGGATCAAATCTACAAATTTGAAGTCCATATTT
This sequence comes from Perodicticus potto, assembly GCA_963574655.1. Taxonomy (NCBI): domain Eukaryota; kingdom Metazoa; phylum Chordata; class Mammalia; order Primates; family Lorisidae; genus Perodicticus; species Perodicticus potto. Next base: position 83,226 of record CAUYRH010037654.1, on the reverse strand, counting down.
TCATTTCCTGTATGATAGTTCAAAATAGAATAGCAAATCTCCTCTTAAAAGCATTGTAACCTGCATCCCACTAGCAGATATCTACTGAGAAGAAAAAAAAATCATTTTACCTAAAGGACATTCCACTAGATTGTTTATGGCAGCTCAATTCGCCATCAGCAAGATCACCATCACCCCAGTGCCCATCTGCACATGAACGGATTAATAAACTGTGGCATTTGTATGTGCCATGGAATAACGTTCATCCTTAAAAGAGATGGAGCTTTTACATCTTTTGTATTAACCCGGATGGAGTTGGAGAACATTCTGCCAAGTAAAGTACCACAAGAATAAAGAAGCAAAAATCCAATGTACTCAGTACTAATATGAAACCAGTAGATGAACAAATACACGGCCACACAAGAGAAAAACACAAACTCAAGTGGGGAGGGGATTGGTGTTCTCTCACCTAACAGGCACAGTGTCAGGGTACCTGGCTCACCTCCAGGGGGAGGGGCACAACTACAACTTGGACTATCCCTAACAAGTGCAAATGATGCAACTTAATAATATGTGCACTCACATATTAATCAGAAATAAAAATAATAATAGAATATTTTTGTAAAAGAGCATTGTAAATTTGTAAAAGTTGAGTGAATGTCTATTTTGATTTCATGTTTACTTTTTTGTTTGCTTTGTTTTCTCTATCAGCCATTTAATTAGGTTCTTTTTACTTTTATTTTTCATTGCCAACATATGACATTTCATACAGATTTTATCCCTTTTGATCAAAAGTCATTTTTGAGATATACAAAACATAAAAACAAGGTAATCTTTCAGTAACAAATATAAATTTTTGCAGAGAAATGGTGAATTTCTGAGTACAACAGAAAATACATTAGAATCAATTTCAGAAACCCGACCACAAATTAATAATTGTGTCTAAGTAAAACTGGATTTGACATGTGAAGAAAAATAAAGAGAAATATAGAGCCATGTGAACATTTATATTAAATAGTAAATAACTATTTTATCTGAATGCTATGGTGTGAAATTTAGCTATAATAACCATTCATGTATTTCTGGTGTGGCTCTGGGTATACAAGGGATATTTAATTCAGTTTACTCAGCAAGTAATAATCATTGTTCTTAAATTAATATACGATACACAGATTTTTTTGTAGTAAAATCCCTTTCACATAACTAAGTCACTTAAAGTAATGGACATGGGTAACCACAATAACGAAATATTAAAAACTTTGTTCATATTCCTTTCTAAGGAGAATGCTTAGCTATCACACACCCCCAGGCCAGAATGAGAAAAATGAGGCTCCAAAGGATCAAACCCCTTGAATGACTACAAATACTCAGTGTGTTAATGGCTCAGGCAGACTCAAACCTAGATGCCCTGTTTGAGCACCCCTGCCCTTCCTTCTGTGCAAAGATCCTTGATAAAGGCAGATTGAAGAACTTCCTAGGGAGTGACCATTGATGGACTCAAAGGAGCTTAGGGAGAGTAAAGACCTTCATGCACACACAATGGTTAAAGGAGATTGGAGAATTAAGTGAGTTGGGTAGATTTCTACCTCAGATGTTGACAAACTGGTTTGGGAAGAGAAGAAGTAAGGCTAGCAGAGGAAAGGACTTGCGTAACCTCCTCTCAAATTTTTCACAGTGCCTGAGCAAAAAACCTCATGCTTTAATCCACTGGTCAGTTTTGTTTTTTTGTTTTTGTTTTTTTTTTTGCAGTTTTTGGTTGGGGCTGGGTTTGAACCCATCACCTCCAGCATATGGGGCCAGTACCTTACTCCTTTGAGCCATAGGCACTGCCCTTTTTTGTTGTTTTTTTTTTTTTTTTTGAGACAGAGTCTCACTATGTCACCTTAAGTAGAGTGCTGTGGAGTCACAGCTCACAACAACCTCCAACTCTTGGGCTTAAGCAATTATCTTGCCTCAGCCCCACAAGTAGCTGGGAATACAGGCGCCCATCCACCACAATGCCTGGCTATTTTCTTTGATTCAAGTCTGATATGAAGATGCTCAAACAAATGATGATATTTGCAAATCCAATTCTTAAAATTCTATATGGGGCACAGGAGTATTTTAGAACATACCAGGGAAGGTGTTTAGGTAAGGAAGGGCTATGGCTATAAGAACCTGGGCTTGATTGCCGGCAAAGGCAAGCCCTCTCCTGCTCAAGACTGTCAGTACTGAAGATCAGGAGTAAAAATGTTTTAGCAAACAGTACGAACAAATAAAGGTTTTAGTAAAAACTCTTAATTATTCTTCCCAATATACATAAAAAAGGCATTACACATGCAAAGCTACAAACTTGGAATGGATGAAGAAAACATGATTACTGAACTAAAAATTATAAGTAGAAGATACAATATTGCATAAACACATAAATCACTAATGTAATAAAAATAATCTAAGAATTAGAAATGAATAGCCAACCTACTTATGCCAGAAATTCCAGTAATTGAGAATACAGAAAAAAAAGGAAATAATCAAAGAAAATAGTAAAGAAAAGTTCACAAAATCCTGTACTTTCCGATAGAAAGAGCTCATGAACAATCAGGAATTTTATTGAAAGGAGAAAAATTCTTGAACATATACTGAAGGCATTTTAAATATAAGGGTAAGGAAAGTCCTTAACGATATAGGCTAATAAAACAGATAATTTATAAATGAAAAAAGCTGGTTTTAACATCCAAAGACAATGAAACAGAAAATACACCTCTCTGAGAAAACTTCTATCCCCAGCCATTTTGTCTTTCATAATCAAAGGCAAAGAAAGAGAGTCATCTACGTTCAAGGCCTCACCAACTATACCACTCACATACTTTTCTCAGAAAAAATTGCCCAAATACATATTCCAGTCTATCAAAAGATGAAATAAAGAACCCCCAAATGTATTATATGACTTAAAAGAAATTCAGCTAAATATAAATTACGCCAATATGTCATTGATAGGCTCATAAAACTCTATGAAACCAATTCTGTCATCATCAGTATTATCAGAGTGAAAAGTTCTACACTGTAGCTATTGAAAAAGAGAACTGGCTAGAAAAGAATGCAAAATTAAAAGCATATTAAATTAGTTACTTTATCCCTAAGAACCACACAGATACTCCTTTATTTTTAGCTTTTATAACTAGAAAGATTTGTACATATATATGAGTAACATTAGAATAAGCACTTAATGTGTGTCTTTGAAATCTTTACTGAAAAAGTGGTTAGGAAAACGGTTATTTAGACAAAGTTAAAGAAAAAACATATTAAGGGAATGAAAATGAAAAAAACAAAAACATTAAGCACAATGTGAAATACAGCAACAGCAGATCAATTGTAGTGGCTTCAGAGTTCAACAAGCTCATATTTTTTAAGAATATTGAAAACTTTAATGAATTTATCATAATATACCAATTGACAAAATATGCTGGGCAAGCAATAATGTATCAACAATCTCAATTCTTACTCTTAAAATAAGTCTATATGTGTATATGTATGTATATGTACATGTGTGTATATGTTCATGTGTGTATATATGCATGAGTGTATATGTGAATATGTGTGTATATGTGTGCATGTGTGTGTGTATATATGTATATGTGTGTGTATATGTATGTTTGTATATGAATATGTGTGCATATATGTGCAACACTAAAAAGGAAAACAGGTCAACATGAGTATGGATTTCACAGCTTACAAAATCTGTCATTTAGGGTTCTGTGTTTTGTTTGCCCCAAATCCATCTCTAAAGCTTCTAAGTTCACTAAAATTTATAATCAAGAAAATCAGCTGTTTTTAAGATAGAAATTCCGAGAATAAAGGAAAGAATTAAGTTGAACTTTATGGACCATGCAGGAGGATTGGAGAGTAGGAGGGTCAGGAGAACAGACAAAAGCACACGGCGTGGACCAAGTATCAACACTGTTAGGGTTGAATAGTGTCCCCCCAAATGCATATGTTCTTGCTCTAACCCCCTGTACCTCAGAATGTGACCTTATTTGTGAATACTGTCCTTGCAGATGTAATCCAGCGTGACTGGTGTCCTTTAAAACAGAGGTACTTAGGATACAGACACACACTTGTGTCAGGTGAAGAGGAGAGACTGAGCGATGCTTCCTCAAGCCAAGAAACACCACAGATTGCCAGCAACTGCCAGAAGCTTGGACAGAGGCGTGGAGCAGAGCCCTCCGAGGGAGCGGGCCCTGCCGCCCCTTCCTCTCAGACGGCCAGCCCAGAGCTGGTAGGCAATGCACTGTGACATGCAAGCCGTTTGGTGCGTGGGGTTTGCAACGCGAGTCCTGGAAAATGAGGAGGAAAAAGCCTGGGAATAGCCACAGCCTCAGGCTTTCATCTTGAAAACGTCATCTTCTCAACAATTTTTATCCTAATATGCTAACCTGACCGTTGTTCCAGCTATAGGGAAGATAGAGCAAGTTGTGCATGTTCAGACCTTGACAACCACAGAGAGGGGCTGGCACCGCCACCCTCCCCGCCCGCTGCTCTTCACGTCATCTGGCCTCACCTCGTCCCTGGTACTGGAACCTGAACATGCCACCAAAATTGATGAGCTAGAGGCGAGAATCAGGCGGATGGTCCCCGTCCTCTAATCAGAGGGAAGACAGGCCTTAGTCACCTTCGGTCGCAGGCAAGGCGACCCAGCCTGCTCAGAGAGTGGAGCACAAGTTCATTCTGCAAACTTCCCGTGGTCCCAGCTTGCCCCTCTCTGCAGAATTAGAACACACGTGCGCTTATGGCATTGGTGTGGGACCTCTAAAATGTCTCTCTGGGCCAGAAGAGTTTGGGATTTCAAGTAGATGTGCACTCACAGAGGCTGCCAACACTGTGTGATTTGAAGGATACTATGGAAAATAATCTCACCTAGGAACCTTCCCCCCCTGCCTCTCACAGTCTTTGAATTTTCATCCAGGGTCATATCTTTGGGTGTCAGGAGCGATCAACTTTAACCATGACCAGTCACTGCTTTAGCAGAATTAACACCTGGGAGGGAGAAATCAAAACAGGGAGGGGAAATGAAGAGTCTGTGGATTCTAAAGATCAAGGTCTCCACAGTTCTGCAGTTGCACAGGCTCCTGGGAGAGGACACTTATCCTTTCCTGGGTCCCCTGCAGGAGAGGAGGCTTATCAGAGTTCTGCAGAGCTGCCTCACTGCCAACTTCACAAATGTCATGCAGGGACCTGGTTTCCCGGCCTGAGAACAATGTGAATGAGAAGGCTCTGAGCCTGCAACACACGTGGAAGAGAGAGGAGAGAAGATTCTACTAAATACAGTGAGTGCCTGTCCACACCATCACTGTCCTTCTCTTTCTATAGGCTTAGACAAGAAATGACAGTCATGGGCCTGCCCACTGAGGTCTGCGCTGCTCACCCGTGGCAGACTTTACTAATCAATTACTGCACTACTTTCTGGTGAGCTCAGATAAGGCCTCCGGATGCTCCCCAGCTCTGCATTCCCGCCGGCTGCTCTCAATCAGGTAGAGCTGGTGTTCAAAATGCACATTTTCATTGGCCTCCACGGTATAGGCCCTCACGGTGCACAACATGAGGTGACATATTTGGATAGTCAAATCTCATTTGTATAGATAGACAGCCTTATTTTAAAAGTTGGTATGTAATGTCTAAGTTTAAAATATACATATGTATTATTTTTCAGGATTTTCAACAACTTGCAGAAGCCACATTTTTAGTTTTTTCACCAAATGACGCAGCCAAAAACCAAAACCTCCTTGCTACGGCTTTTCCCAGTAGGTGAAGGTATAGCTGAGAAATCATATATTCAAATATACCATCCATATAATGTGTAATAAATCTCAATAAAATGTGCCTCTATTGACAAAGGATACTGTTACCTAACAAGGTCTTTTACTAAGTAATTATAACAACACGATTTTATCAGCAAAGGTTAAGTATCTTTATCTGAGAAGAATCTGATGAAATTAGTTCTGATGTAATAAGTACCATTTGTCACTATTAGAGCAAGAGGTGTTGACAGGCTTGGATGTCTCCCTGGTAACCTGAGTGTTCCATTTCTTTTTTCTGTAACCTTAGACACTGAAAAGGCATAAAAGTCCAGAGGGCATAAAAGGTATTGCCTGGATAATTTATTTACCCTCTTCTGACTTTGCCAGGCAGTGGCATATGGGAGCATCTGGAAACATTTTACAGCAAATCCACTTCCAATTTTGACTCTATTAATGAGCATTTTGAAGAGAAATATTATATGTAGGTTTTCATTAACAAGAAAGTTACTAATTTTTTCTTTTTGTGAGACAGAGTCTCACTTTGTTGCCCTTGGTAGAGTGCTGTAGTGTTATAGCTCACAGCAACCTTAAACTCTTGGGCTCAAGTGATTCTCTTGCCTCAGCCTCCTAAGTAGCTGGGACTACAGGTGCTCACCACAACACTGAGCTAGTTTTTAGAGACAAGGGTCTCGCTCTTGTTCAGGCTGGTCTTGAACTCCTGAACTCAAGAAATCCACCCTCCTCAGCCTTCCAGAGAGCTAGGATTAACAGAGAAAGAGAGATTGATTTAGAACAAACCTCACCTAATGTGCATAATGCAATGATACAACTATTAAGAATAGAGTAGGAATATCTTACCACAACAAGTAAGTAAGCGAGGAGATGGTTATGTTAATCAGTTAGATATAAGCATTCCACATTGTATATCAAATCAGCACACTGAACCCCACAAATGCATTAATGTACACACTTATGATTTAATAAAGAAAAAATAGAATATGTAAGTAGCGTTAAAGTAAATTAAATGAAGACGAGACCCAAAGAATCTCTGAGCAAAAAAAAAAAAAGTTAGTTTTAAGAAACTTTAACCTTCCTAGATTCACAGACATACACAAAGATTAATGAGCTATTTCTTATAGATGCCTATGCTAAGGAAAGAACAGAACTTCAGCTCAACCAATCAGAAGCAGAAAACTCATGACGGACTCCTAACCTCCAATACTGTACCTCAAAATGTGACCTTGTTTGGTCATAAGGCAAACAAATTTATAACTATATAACCAGAGACCTTTCAATGGGTTGGACTACATGAGGCAAATGTGCAACTATAGCCAATCAAATATGATTTCTTTGCTTTACTTCTGCATTTGTGCTGTAAAGGCCTCCTATTGGGTTTCCTCAGTGGAGCTGCAGAACCACTTCTAGCTTGCAGCTGATTGATTTATGACCTGTTGTTTGGGCAAATCAACACTTTATAATTGTACCGTGCTTCAGTTTACATTTTAACAATTGAAAATAGATCATTCCTGTTCCTAAATTTATAACAATAAACATTCCCAAGCATGTTCCACGAAAATTAAGCACTTTTTAATGAAGAGCTAGTTATAGCCACATCTCAGGTAAGGACATCTGTGGGGCAGGGCATCCCATGGGGCCACACCTGCAGCTATACTTGGTGTGGCAGGAAACGCAATGAGAACCCAGCGGGTGAAGGGTACCAGAGTTTGCCCCTTACTGATGACCCATTTCGAGACTCAAAATTAGCTGCAGCTCATTTCCTGCCAGGATCACATCTGGACATATGTATGCACATTCAGAAGGCCTCTGCATGGGCCATACTCAGTAGTAAAATGAAATTAATAATGGCGTTTTGATAAATGTTCCTGTTGTCACTTATTGTGGGCAGAGACCCAAAGGTGGAGGCTGTGGGGAGGGAGAGAGATGCTGGATAAATTCTCAAGAAATATTGCAAAAAAAGTTTTATATTTCATTTTTTCTCTATTGTCCTGTCTTCTTTTATAAATAGCTAATATTGGTTCTCATTTTAATAAACTAATATGACAAACTGTGACTTATTTCCAAAATACATGCTGGTAAAAAGAGAACTGCTCTATTTTTAAATTTGGTATACATGGATAACCAGGTTTAGAGCATTCTTTTTTTTTTATTAAGTCATTTGTACATAGATCATGTATACATTTATGCCATTATGGGATTCAATGTGTTGAGTATTTGTACAAATTGGAATGCTTACATTCTACTAATCAACATAGCCTTCACCTCATGTACCCAATTACAGCGTTAAGACATTTATGTTCTACACCTGATAGATCCAACTTGTACTTCACTATGCTCCTTAGGTGTTCATTGCAGCCCAATTCATAATTGCCAAGTCATGGAAGAAGCCCAAGTGCCCATCGACCCATGAATGGATTAATAAATTGTGGTATATGTATAGCCTGGAATATGATGCAGCATTAAAAAAAATGGAGACTTTACCTCTTTTATGTTTACATGGATGGAACTGGAAAATATTCTTCTTAGTAAAGTACCTCAGGAATGGAAAAAAAAATCCAATGTACTCAATACTACTGTGAAACCAATTTATAATCACTCACACTTTCATATGAAAAATGGAACATTCTTAATTTGCAGATACTCTCCAGCACTACAACATAGCTTGTATTTTTTAAAGCTATGTTGTACGGCTGGAGAGTATCTGCAAATTATATTTCTTGTATTTTTCTTTTTATTTAAGACTCAAAGGTTGAATTCCTTCCAGAATTCATGGCAAAGTCTTAGCCTTCTGTCCTTCAAAATGGAACTTTATTTGGAAATAAGGTCTTTAAAGAGGCAGTCAAATTTTAAAAGAGGTGATTAGGGCAGGTGCTCATTTTTATGAGTTTTGTCCTCACATAAATGGAAATCTGGAGACAGACACAGACACTTATAGAAGGAAAATGAGGTAAAAACACAGGGAGAAACCAGACAGGTGGATGGAGTGACAGTGCTGGAGCCGTCGGAGAGTCTATGGCCCTGCCAACATCTTAACTGTGGGTTCTAGCCTCTAGAACTATGAGAGAATAAGCTGCTCTTGTTTGAAGCCATCCACTTTGTGGTAATTTGTTAGCCCCAGGAAACTCACACAATTTGGATTAAAGATTTTGAAAACATATTCCCAGAACATAATGCCGGCTAAGGCTTCAACAGTGACACCAGCCTACCATGTAGTCATACAGGACCAAGATTTGGGTTACTTAAATGAATGTTAGGGTCAAAAAGTTAATAACGTAGCTGAGATTAAGATTCTCTATTCCTAAATTTCTTGTTCATTTCATGAATTTACAAAGTAATTATAGCATTTTCTATCTAACTCAATTCTGAAGTATAATTACTTCAAATCTTATATACTAATCAACCTTAATGTATATGCACACACGCATATGTAAATGTACACATATATACAAACACATGATCATATACACATCTCTGCACTTATGTTTATATAGAGAAAGTCTAAGTGCTTCTCAACCTGTGGGTTGCGACCCCTTTGTCACAATGAAAATACATTCTGCATAGCAGATATTTACATTATGATTCATAACAGTAGCAAAATTACAGTGATGAAATAGCAATGAAAATAATTTTATGGATGGGGTTATGGGGAACAACATGAGGAACTGCATTAAAGGGGCACAGCATTAGGAAGGTTGAGAACCACTGGTCTAAGACAAGTAAGAACTAAGTGGGAAGGCATTTATATCACATTTAGATGTCATATGCAAAAGGACAAAAAGAAGCAAAAATCTGTATTTATTATTGTCAATATCATGACACTTCTTTTCCATACAGTGGCCTAAGGCACACACACATAGACACACACACATACCATGTCATGTGACTTCTTCGTTTAGGAGAATAAGATACAATAAATCTGAAGCCTCATCAGTGTGCAGAAGCCTTGCCTGGTGGCGCTTTCCCAGGATCACATTACCCCTGGCAGCCTGGTGATATTGACATTGACCACATGGCTATTGAGCACACACTAGAACCTGGCAAAAAGACAAAATCTTTGCTCTAATGGGGCTTAAAATTGTATCCAAATTTTAGATGTTATTACATGGTATCAGAGGGAAATTTCTTGTTTCATTGCAAACAAAACTGGAGATTTGAACATTTTTACAAAGTATGGTTTAAATTTTGCACTTATGGACTATGGAGAGGCAGTGTTGCATCAGAGTTTTAAGTGCAAACTTAGGACTCCAGTGGCCTAGGTTCCTGCCTGGAGGCTGCCACGTGTAGTTTCAAGAGTTGCCAAACACCCCTGCACCTCAGGTCCTGGTGATGTTGATGAGAGGGTCGATGAGTTAACGTGAGCACAGCACTGGACTTTCTGCCCAGCACACAGCAAGTGTTCAGTAAACTCTGGCTATTCTTAAATACCACAGGACATGGTACTTAATTCAGGTATTTGATAAACCCTTTCTAGACTTTGTCTGTACTGGGCACTATTCTGGATTCTGAGATGCAAAAGAAAATAAGGCATGACTTCTATCTCTGTCTTTAATGGAATTTCACCCCCTAAGAATTAAATTTACTAATACCCAGTTAAGAATGATCAAGAAAACAGCCTTCGTGGCAACTCAAACGAAAGGCATTAAGACCTTGTCCAGAATACAAATGAACAAAAATTAATTTTTTTCTAATGCCCAACAGTTTCAATTGTCCAATAGTTTAAAGAATATCTTCGCACACAGCGGGTGGGGATGGTCACTGCATGCCGTCTCTTACCAAAGTCAGTATTCGCATAACCAACCAGCTCTCTGTATGCACATCCGATGGAGACTTCATCTTTGCAGCTTCATTTACAGCCTAGCTCACTGCTATTTTAGGTACAATTTTTAGAAAGACAAAGTTTTCTGAAAGTTGATGCAGTGGTTGTGCAGAGCATTTTCAGGCCTCTGCCTCTACCACTGGACTCCTGTCTGCATCCTGTGTGTCACCAAGTCCACTCTCTTAATGACAGCCACATTGTCCCTCTCATTACTTCTTTTCACCTGGCCCTGAAAGGCAACATTTCTAGTATAACTGCTATACACTTTCTATTGGTTGCAAGTTATCAGCGAATTACAGGTACAACAAAAATCAGTCACACTAATGCTTCACTAATTCATCCATCAAAAATACAATGAGTGCAGACAGGCAGCAGGCGCCATCATGTCAGGGCTACACATGACTCCTGAAGAGGTCCAGCATCTGCTTGGCCACAGGCTGCCCTTCTGCCCAGACCAGCCCCATCTGCCACCCCTGCAAAGGACTGCTTTTCTTAGAAAAGTATCTTCCTACAAATTAGTTACCAGTGAGGGAAAGGTAAAGATTATAGAGGACTGGGTGTGGTCATACTGTTGGCTAGTGGCAGAGGCAGGATTTATTTTTCCTACTTTTCCTACATTCTGAGAAGTGGTTAGCAAAGGACCTGATAATATATATGAGGTGGAAGAGATCATCTGAGGTGGAAAATAATCACCTGAGATGGAGAGTGTAATCTGAGGTGGATGGCGTCACCTGAGGTAGGTGATGTCATTGAGGTGAATGAAAACATCAGAAGTTGATAATGTCATCTGAGGTAGATGATGTCATTGAGGCAGATGTCACCGTAGGTAGATAATGTTATTTTGATGGACAACGTCACCTAATGTAGATGATGCCATTGAGGTGGATGATGTCACCAGAGGTAGATGATGTCATTGAGGCAGATGACATCACTGAAGATAGATGATGTCATCCAAAATGGATGACATCACCCAGTGTAGATGATGTCATCAGAATGGAAGAGGTGGATGATGTCACCTGGGGTAGATGATGTCATTATGGTGGATGATGTCATTGAGGTGGATGATGTCATTGAGGTAGATGATGTCACTTGAGGTTCACCTGGGAAGGGCCAGTGATTTTCAGGGTGCTTCTGATTCTGAACCCCTGTTCTCTTCCAACTGGGTCTTTCATTCTAGTCAGCGACCTCAGTAGACAGTCCTAATGTCTAGGTTCCTCAGACTATTGAACGCAGCAACTTCCCAATTCCATAAACTTTACCAGCTGCTTCATCGCCACATTCCTTTTCAATATCTGCCCTTTCAGCCAGTGCAGCTGGAGTGTGTGTGAAGGAACACCTCAGAGACAGAGGGTCAAAACGCACAGTACTGAGATGGATGTTAAAAATAGCCATCAGCAAATGTGAAGCAGTATATCAACTTCCCAGTGTCCTGGAGTTGAACAAAACACTTTTCCCGAAAAACAGATTGTTTGAATTTAGTCTTGAAATCAAATGGCTAAAGTCACAATCTCTCTGGACCCTGGCTTGCCCATCCCCCTCTGAAGTGGCTGCTCACCTGGGGAGGCGCAGGCAGCCTGCAGGGGCTGTTCCTCATAATGGCACATTGTGCTGGGAAAACAATGTGAGCAATTTTCCTAATCAGGCCATCAAGTGGAAGTAATTAAACAAAATACCACAGCAGCACCTCAATTATAATTACAAAAAGCAATTGGGATATGCGCTGTGTGGAAGAAGTGAAAGGGTTTTTGAATTTGTATAATTATTTTTTGTTCTCAATAAACTTGTATTAATAATGAGGAATGCACTGTGTGTCACTAGCAATATCTGATTCAACACTCTATCAAGATATCAGGGAGAATGTGCAACTCCCTATATTGTCCATAAGACCTACTGCAGCTATCAGTGATCAGAAAACTTCTTCACAACGTTGAAAGTAGCCACAGTTTTGGTAGGTTAAGATATATTACATGCACTTCAACTTGAGATGTTTTCAACTTGTGATGGGTTTATCAAGACATAATGCCATCAGTAGTCCAGGAGATCTGTACTGTGGATTCTTTCCAATGCTCTCTTGTTCCAATTTAAAGTGCTCCTGTATCAATTATGGGGATGCATTTGTTCATATAAAATAGTCTTATAAATTAGAAATTGTATAAAGATTAATTTAGGAAAATTTACCCTTCAAATGCTTAGTTGATACAAATTACACTTAAATAGTATTCTCTGGTTTAAGTGCCCCATTTTAGTCTAGAAAAGAACCTAGAACTCTTGAGGTCAAAACGAGGCTGAGCGGAGTTCTGTGTGACCAAGCGCTTGGCAGCTTTGGCTCATGCCGGCATCTAGTGCATGCACATGCATTTAGATGAGGGAACCTGGTGCACATTTTCAACAATCAAGATAGATTCGTAACCCTCCACTGAGTGTGTCTCCCACTGACCTAGACGGCAGGACGCAGACAACGGCGGGTTCGCCAGACTTGGTGTCTGGAGGGCTGCCAGCTCTGTGGGGCATGCTGAGGCGTGTCAGCAGCAGCTACAGAACTCTCTGGACCCAGTGAAAAATACAAATTCACATCCTCCTGCTGAAAAAATAACTAAGACTTTTAACACAACAGGAGCCAAGTGTTAAGCCAAGTGCGGGGTCCCTAAAAGCAAGGCCCTGAGCGACTGCCCCAGCCGTGCACACATACGGCAGGCCCTGAAGGGTGTTTCTGGCCCTAACAAGGTACAGAATGTAGGTTTCATTACCCCAGTATCTTCCAGTGTGTTTAATAAGCTATTATAAATTTTGAATTTCCAGGAAGGGACCACACTGTTTTTCAAAACCCTGAGGCTCTGTGTGCGTGTGGTGTGTGCATCGTGACTGCATTTTGGGAACGGTGTGTCAGACTCTTTGCAGAAGGACCCTGCACCTATAATGAGATGTAGACAGGAACTGAATCACATTTGGCTGAAAAGGTAGGGATTTATTTTCAGAATTCCTGAAGTGGGTCAAACCAGGAATGTGCAATTAAACAGCTATGGTAAGGATTGGCGTGCAGGCGTCTTCCTGCGAAGGGCACAGGCAGGCTCTGTGGCCTGTTCACTGCACGGGTCATGTTCAGGACCATTCTCAAGCCAGGGAAAGCCTGTGGTGGAAACTTCCACTCTGGGACTCGTGAGAGGTTCAAGACCTGAAGTCAGGGCTGCCCCAGCATGTACACAGTGTTGGAGGTGACACCGACAGCAACAATAGTTAGCCAAAGTGATCAAGCATGGCACTCCTTAGGAGCACGCTCATACTCACAGGAAGGATCCGTGAGGCGAGCCCAAGACATCTCCATCTTGCAGGTGAGGGACTGAGGTAGAGAGAAGCTAAGTAATTTGCTCCAGCTCCCAGGGTCCAGGGCCCCTGAGACAAACCTCTTAGACTTAACCTACACCAATATGCAGACCTCACGTTCTCACAGATCTCAGTCTGACCCTCTGCCCTGCCCAACATTGACCCTGAAGCTTCCACCTGTGCTTTTCTCGTGGCGTTGATACCAGCACCTGCTTAAAATGAAACCTTCAGCTGCAGTAACAGGCACAGGACAAGGAGCTGGGGATACAGGGTCTGTATAACCTGTGTTCTGCCACAGAGTGACCGTGAGACCCTGGAGAAGCCGCTTGTCATTGAGCCTTAATTGAGAGGGACATGATAATTTTTGAGGTACTTTTCAACCCTGAGATCCTATAATCTCATTTAATTATCAAACTCAAAGAAACATAGCGGTGGATTTGTCCAAAGCAAAACTAATCTAGAATATAAATTCTTTGAAGGGAAAGGACGTTTTACATTTATCTTAGTATTCTGAATGTTGAGAATAGTTCCTGACACACAGCAGGCTCACCAACATCTGCTGAATGAATGAATGGTGAGTGAGGGAGTTAAATAATTGAGAAAGTGCAATTTTCCAACACGGAGTCTGTGGACAGTGTACACTTCTATATACCTCACAAATCATGGCCCTGAATGGAATCTTGCGATTATAGCATGGCCTCGGCCAAGCTCAAGGTCAAAGGTCTTGTCTGCAGTTAGCTGTTGGTCCTCCCATGGCTGTAACAAACACTCACAAACATGATCCTCACATCCTCACAGTGCCTCTGTGTGAAGCCTTTCATGTCAGCCTGGGAAAAAGCATTCATTTGCCTTTGTTTGACGTCAACAGAAAGAATGAAGCCAACTGAGAAGATATAATTTTGCTCTCTGAAGTCAGTGTGTCTGTTCTGGCACCTTTTGAAAAGTAGCAGACCTTATCTCATGCAGCGAGATCCCACAGCCTTCATGGTTTCCATCCACATCATAGATTCATATATTTTTATGATTTTTTTTTCTGGAAAGTGGTAATAGAGTGGCATGTTTTAAAAAGATGGTATATTCCAATAATTTTTCAGCAGACAGAAATGATGTATCTTGAAACACAATACTCTTTTCAGTTGCATGGAGCTGTCACATGGGCAACAGCCCTGTTTACCACCCTGTTAGCTGTGTGCACTGAGCCTCTCCGGGCCTTAGTTCATTCATACGGGGACATTCATATTACCTTTTGCATCACACAGGGCAGGACCAGTGGCACCGTGGAGGTCTGAACAGAGAGAATTCAGGACCAGCTGCTTAGTAGGCTCGTGCTGGGAACCTCGGACAGGTGTGGCTGGGGTCTGAGTGCCCTGCATACAGCAGAATCACTAGTCATCCCAACCCAACACTTCCCTCGGTGCCCTGTCCTGACTCTATGGGCCTCAGTGTGAATTAGGCAGAGTCAATGTCCTCAGCACCTAGCTTCCTCAGGTGGCTGAGTCTCATCTACAAACCCTCCAAGGTCTCGATGAATCAGGATAAAGCTAAGAGAGGGGCAGGATCCTGGAAGTTGGAGCCAGTACAGCTGTCTGCCCTCTCCACAGCCCTGGTCTTGCCGGCACTTTTGATAATATACAAGATCAGGCAACAATGTTCACAAACTGAGAAAAAGTTTTACAGACCTCATTGCACTTCAAAGCACTTTTTCTAGGACGAGTTTGCAAACTTAATTGTCAGACCTACGATGACAGCTGTGATGGCCGTTCCAGAAGAAGAGCTCCAAAATTGCTCTGAGGAGTGGACTAGGTGCTGGCATCAGTGAATAGCCTCCCACGGGGAGTACTTCGAAGGGGACTGTAGTGATATTCAACCAGGAAGTATGTGGCACTATTTCTAGGATGAATTAGTGAACTTAAGTGTATAACCTCATATACTGGTTCTCTTTGACATTGTGGGTCCGCAAATACCACTTGGTTGCCAAGCTTGAAGTTTAGGGAAGCCAGGTGGGATGAATGTGTGCGTGTGTGTGTGTGTATGTGTATATATATATATATATATATATATATATATATCTCTCTTATTTAAGGACAACCACATGAGATATGGAGAAAACAATTATTATGTAACTGTGAAGCAACCTGGAATCTTCTGAAATAACAATCTGTAGAGACACAGATCTGCCACATTAATGACACCAGTGACCATGATGAGATAGCTTTGGGTGATGGGCACTCAAGACGCCAATCTTTTGAACTTGGATGTACGATTCAACTCAGTGCCAGTTCTCGAGGAAGACAGGTGGAAGGAGGCAGTGTAGGACAGGAGCAAATAGTAAATGTTAAAGGCTCTGAGGTCCAAAAGGCCCAGGACTGAGGCTTGGCTGTGTGTCACTTTGAGCAACTTAACCTCTTGAGCTTCAGGACTACCCCCCAGGGTAGGGACAATACATAAGGTGGTCGAGAGGATCAAATGCGTTGATGTGTGTAAATTCTGTTTGAACAGCACTTAGAGTGTGTGTCAGCTATTCCCATGATTAACAGAGTTATTGTCGATGTTGTAGACTGTACCACCAGGAGCCTAGAGAACATGCTTGTGAGTGACATTACGCAGACGTAGGGTCACTACCGGAAGGAGGCTGGGAACCCACTCGGTCTCTGCTCCGCTCCACCCTGGGCTCACCCAGTTGGATCTCCAGTTCCTACCACTCTGAGGGCAAGAACTGGCAAACCAGGGAGAACACACATGACCTTGGAGGAGAAGGGAGTGTAAGGAGACCCAAGCTAGACCACTGAGCCCAGGTTCCAAGGAGGAGGACGCCCAGGGCCGTCCTTCTTGAGAGGCACCGGGGAAGGCATGACCCAGACAGTCAGAGCTCAGTGTTCACTTGCCTCCTGTTGGCCTCCCACCCTGACCTGCAGACCTCCTGCCAGTCCCTCCATGTGTCTGGCTCCCTGGGGCTGAGCTGGACGTAGAGTGTTGACTGTACATGAGCTGTCAGGAGCCTCTAACAAGCAGGATTATCAGTGGTGACTTACTATCCAAGATAAAGACATTTGTCATTTTTCTTATCGATTTTGTTTTGGTAACAAAGACAACAGATGCCAAATGTTCCACAATATGGAGAAGGGTTAAATAAAGAACAGCAGATCCATCGTCGCAAATGTATGGAACCATTCACAACACAGCACACTTCAAAGAGCCTCTGTCCCCCCAGCCCCCGCCCCCGAGCATCATTTTGTGAAAGGCATCAGTAAACTTCTGGTTCCAAAATCAGATCTTTTTCCCGCTGTTGCCAAAAATATATTAAAGGAGTTTAGGATAACATTTAAACTCTTCGACTTGCGCTGCTGAGACTCTGGTAAACCCTGGGTCTATTTCTCTGGTTCTTTCCCAGCTCACTGGTCTTATTTCCATATGAGGTATGACAATTAAGTTCACAAACTCATCCAGAAAACAGTGCTATGCACCTCACTGTCGAACATCACTGCAGTCACCTTCCAAGTACTCCCCTTGGGAAGCTGTGTACCCGCATCGGGGTCTAGCCTACCCTTCCAAGCAATTTGGAACTTTTCCTGGAAAGTTCTGCCATATGCCGACGTGAACACAGCGGAGAGACGCTCACACACCACGGTCATGACCTTACAGAGCCTCCAACGTATGTGCACGGTGGCAAGTTCATGAGCTTAACTGTCCAACTCCGTGTCCTCTCTCATCCACACACAGCTCCAGCTTCTCACTCGCGCACCAGCTGACCACACGTCGGAAGGATCCTCTGCTCCCCATCTCTGCAACACGTGAGGCCTGAGACTGAATCATTTCTGAGTTCTCTGACAGCCCTTCTCAATGTTCTCCTCACGCTCTGACCCTAATGTTGTTTTCTCTCAACTCATCCTATTTGTTTGTTTTTCTTTCCTAATACTTATTACAATTTTAATTCTGCACTTATTTGTCTAACATTTCTCTTTTCTTCTAGACTGTGGGTCCAGAGGGTAGAGGTGATGAACAAAACTGAACGATTCACCTACATCAGGGAGGATGTACTGAAAGGGACCAAAAAATGTTTCCTTAGAGAGTCACTTATTATAAAACATGTATTTGTTAATTCATAAAACAATTGATAATATATTGAGTAAAAGAACACATTATAAAACGCTACATATGGCACAATTCCCTTCAAATAAATAAATATCTCTATGTGTACAACCTATGCTTACAAACATGTGTATAGAAAAAAGTGTGGAGGTAGAGATTAAAAGGGTCAGAGTGCTCTTCATAGTGTGGTGGCATCAGAGTGATTTTATTTCATAAAGTTTCTAATCTGTATCTGCTATATTTTTATTAAGAAGCATTTACTACTAATGTAGTCAATATTTTATAAAAATAATAAAATACAATTTGAAACCCCTGAGTTAATTCAGATTAATGTCCAGACTCTCCAACTGGAACATGTACAACTTCAGGAAAGAAATCATACATGAGATATCTACAAACCCATCCCTCTTCCCCAGGACATGAGTTTGTGTGTGAGCATGAAACAATAGCACCTAAAATTGCAAAGGAAAGAGCATAAATTTTCTCCTGATAAACTATTAGCTAGTGAAATGCCAAGATGCAGAGATCAGCACTGCAGGTTTCTTAGTTATCTCCTTCCAGGGGTTTGCTCTTGTACCGGTGGGTACACTGTGAGGGTGACAGAAATCTGAGTAGTGGCAGGAGGCCAGTGGGGCCCTCTGAGTACTAGATAATTTATGTACTTGACTTCCTCATCTTCTTTTGCCCACCAGAAATGCTAACTCATCCCAAAATAAAAATTTCAGACGAGGTTTTAATTAAAACTTGTATTGCCATGGGCAGATATCCACAGTGTTCGCTACTCGGCCGCGCATTTGTGCTGCAAAGGAGAATCTGTAAGGCACTGAAATCCTTTCTTTCTATCAGCAGCATTCTGTATTTGGCAGAACCGTAACATCCCCTAATTAAGAAGAATGCTCAGATGGCTCCACTGTTAGTTACAGTGCTGAGACTGCAGACGGGGCACAGGAGCCCACGCTTGGTTGTCTGCACTCGCGTCTGTGCCCCTGCTGGGAAGCCAGACCCCCAAGGACCAGGATGACGACTGGTTACTTCATCATCAGAATAGATCCAGATTTATATCATCACCTGCTATGTCCAAAAAGGTTTGGAATTATTTTTAAAAAGTAAATTCACATTAACAACCTATGAGTTTTCATTTGGGTCAACATAATTCCGCTGAATTCAAGACAAAAGAAACCCAATGTCCTCATATCAAATACTCCCAGATGTATAATGAGTACTATTTTCTCTGGATTTCTATCAGCCCTGCTGCTCTAGCAATTCAGGAGGCACTACCATAAACTATTTACAGCATTAATTACCTTACTAGACTCACAGGGGTCTACATCATGTTTGCACTGCCATTCACTTCACAAAGTTAACAAGCAGGCATTTTTGTCAAGCTTCCTGGCTGTGGACCTAATATTTTCACTGAAAATTTAGAAGAAGTACATAAAGGAAAAACACATATAAACCTTGACCTTATGCAAATCATTTGTTTCTTAAGACAAGACATAGTGTATAGTATTAGAGAAACGTTGCTGTTTTTTCTTTTCTTCACCCTGTCCCTTATTGTTGTAGTATCAATAGGGGCTATTCTTTTCTTTCTAAAGTTGAATATATTCCAAAACATGCTCACAGGAGCATCAGAACCTAAAATGGGAGACTCAGGATACTAGATTGTGGTCAGTGTATCACTGCTCACATCTTTGCCAGCCCCCACCCCCACCAACCCCAGGGCAAGAGATGTGAACTTGTCAGGGCTGTTGACTTCAGAGGCCCCTGCTCTGTCTGTGTCTGGTGACTGGCGGGAGGACACCATGGGAGGCTGAGGCTTTGAATCAGGGACACGGAATATAAATATGTGATTGTATAACTTATTACACAACTAAAAGACCAGGATACTGGCAAGGGAGAAGGATAAGTTAGAGTTGTCAGAGAGGGATTTGCCTCTGAGATCCAGTGACTGAATGAGGTGTTGCTTAGATTTGCTTTGACAGAGAAAGGCCAGATTGGGAAGAGTGGAGCCTCAGATGACTGTGAACCAAGGATGAAGAGTTTGGAGTCCGGAAAGCAGCCAGTGCGGCTGAAACCAAGGGAACAAGAGGTGGGATGATGGGGAGGATACTGCGGACCAAATCGCAGGGCATGGCGGATTCAGTGAGGAATCCTGGTTTACCCCTAAACAGAGGAGGTGCCCCGTATGATTTGCTGTCATTTCCAAGGGGAAGTGAATAATGAGACAAAATAGAGTGGCCTGGAGGACATGGCAAGAAGTCAGGTCAGATGGAGGGAACCAATCCCTGCAATCATTACTGAAGTCACCTCTGATCCAGGTCACTGCTGTGTCCCCCCGTCTCCCCCACCCCCTGTGGAACACCGGCCATTTGGCAGACTTTGCGGGGGACAAATCTTTGCAGTTCTGCCCTTTTAGCAAGGTATTTGTGGGATGGTGATGAGAGATGGTGGGACCTCTGTGCCTTGTGAGGGCTGACTCGGTCATAGGACGGGTGAGGCAAAGTCATTGTTTATGTAGATTCAGGATCTCCCCGCACTTCAGAGAGTGATGCAAAGCTGGCAGCAGGCTCATGCTAAAGTGACACGCCTGCTCCACATCATTGTCAGTCAAGGTAACACTGAACTCTGCTAAGGCCACATTCCAGGATTCAATGAGAAGTCACAGTACTAAGGGCCCTAGGGAGAGGAACATTGGCCCATCTCACATGTCCTCAGTGGAAATCTCAGACACAGTCTGGGTCCTCCCAGTTTATCTCTGGTACATGCCCTGGGCCCCTCTCTCCTGTGGTAGAGAGGAGCTTTTCTCAGCCAGCGTTTCAAAGGAGAAGTAGCGAAGGCAGCACAGGAAATGCACTTAGTGGGTGGTTTACAATGGTCAGGGTGGACTCCAGCCAAGTCACAGGGTGAATTTCATTTAAGAGTCACTCTCAGAAATGCCAGGATAGGGGTCTCCCTTCAAAGGAAATAATTCATCTGAATATCACTAAAGAAATGATTTTGTTTCCAGCATAAAGTTGCACAGCAGTGTGTTTCTTAAAGAAACCAATAAGTCTTTTATTGGAAATAGTATTTAAGGATGAAAATATGAATCCTTACAGCTTTTAAAGTCTGCTGGGAAAACCCCAGTGACAGTACCAGTGCCTAAATGCAGCAAAAATGACACTGAGCATGTGCAAACAGAGACAGGATTGAGTGATGCTGAAGGTCCAGGGTCCCCTCATTGGTCTGGTAAGTTGCCTGTCCATCCAGGTGCCCTCCTGGCCTGTCACCTCCCTGTGCTCCTGTGTGGCGTTTAATCCTTCACACTCTGGCAGAAATGGAGCAGGATGCTGAGGAGATCTTTTCTTAGCAAAATGAGCACTCACACAGGGAGACCCTCTAATGACCATTTCTTCCTCAGGATGGAGAATTTGCTCATCAGGCTAAGATCAGGCATGCAGGAGCATGAAAATACTCCTGACAATGACCAGAGTCTCATACCCACACAGGGGCTGCCTTATGAAGGTGAGGGAGATTCCTGTTTTACCAACACAATATCTGAAACTGACAATTTCCTCCTAAAAGCCCTCTTTCCCATTTTGGGTTCTAAGAGGTCTAGGATAAAGACCAAGACCAATCTAAGATATATTTCATATTTGCGTAGACTTCTGAAATACTTACTCTTTACTTACTAGGTACCATTATAGTTCTATGTACTTTATGGTTTAAAAATAATTAACCACCTCTACCCAAGGCTAAAGTGGATAAGAAGTGACCTATGATTAGAAAATGCTACTAAAATTGCCAAAAAAGTTTTTGAGACATTCAAGAACCACCAGGAAGACTGATTCCAATTAACACAGAGAAATTCTATAGCTAATTTTCCTTTTCCTTGTTTTTCAAATAAAAAACATATTCATGGTACAACATACCTTATTACTGTGGTTATGGAAATTCTGAATATAATACATTTGTATATTCAGCAGCATTGGTCACTTTTGAAAGAATAACCACAATTCTGTTGGTGTTGACATTATTTTTTTTCTCCTAAATTAGACAACTTATTTGTGATAGATATTCTACAAAATATAGCCACATAACAAGAAGGTGTGTGATGCTTGCACAAACCAACCTCAAACTTCCCTGGAATTTTTGAGGATTCAGAAGGTTAGAGCTCTATTCTGTATGTGGTTGTTTTAATCTTCAAAACTCATTTGCTTTGCCAGAGAGCATTTTTGATCAATTAAGAGTTTTGTGCCTACAACTGTTAGAATATTGACTTGATACAATTAAGCATTTCTTGCATATCTCAAAATATAATAAGAAGCCCAATATCCTTCAACAGTTATATCAATAAGGAAATCAACCATGCTATTTAGTCTGTTAATTTTTTATTAACAGAATTCTATGACTGGGCTACAGGCTGCCCAGATAGCTGGTAAAACCTTATTTCGGAATATGTCTGGGAAGGTGTTGTTAGAAGAGTTTAGCATTTAAATCAATAGACTGTAAAGAAGATGGCTTTCCCCAACGTGGGCTGGCATAGTCCAATCTGTTGTAGGACTGAATAAACTTAAAAGATGGAGGAAGGGAAAATTCATTCTGCCTTCCTAAGCTAGGACATCTACTTCCTCCTGCCCTTGGACATCGAAGCTCCTAGTCTCAGACCTTCAGAAGCCAAGATTTTTATAGCAGTAGCCACCAGGTCTCAGGCATTCAATCTCAGACTGGGTTGGGTCTTGTGGTTCTCAAACTTTGGAACTCAGGCTGAGTTATACCATTGGCCTGCCTGATTCTCCAGCTTGCAGAAAACAGATCATGGGTGCTTGGCTTCCAGAATCACGTGAGTCAACATCCAGAATAAATCTGTCTGTCTGTTTGTCTGTCTGTCTGTCTATCTATCTATTTATCTATCTATCTATCTTATCTCTTTTTGGTTTTGTTTCTCTAGAGAACCTTACTAATACACTCTGTTTCTCTGGTTCTTAGGGGTACATTCTCACCAAAAGCAAGTCTATAATATAATGCTTACAGTTTTGTCTCAGAGCAGAGAGGAAGAAAGCTAAATGTTACATCTTCATTGGTTTTCTATTACTGCTGTTAACAAATTGCAACAAACTTGAAGCAACACAAATTGATATCCTTGTCTTTTGGTGCTTAGGAGTTGCACTTAAATCTCACTGAGTTAAAAGCGGGTAGGCAAGGCTGCATTTATTCTGGAGTTTTGTTTGTTTTTGCCTTTTTCAGCTTCTAGAGCCTACCAAAATTTCTTGGTTTGTGGCCCCTTCCTCCATCTTCAAATTCAGCACAATGGCCTGTGTCTGGCCATTTTCTGTACCTAAGTCTCCTTCTGACCACACCTGGAAAAGGCTTTCTGCTTTCTCAGATTCATGTGTCTTGACTAAGCCCACCTTGATAATCTAGGATAATCTCTCTATCTAAAGATCACTTAAACACATCTGCAACCTAACTTTGCCATGGACTCCACCAAACTCACACATTTTGACAAATAGGATGTGGGCATCTTTGGGAGGCAGGTTATCACAATATCTTTTCATACATAATTACATTTCCAAAATACTCCCCACCTATATGAACTATGTGTCCCACGATGTCAAGTTGTACATGCATTATACTAATCTGTATTCTCATATTCTCAGAAATTAAAGATAAAAAAGGAAAACACTAACTTACCACATTCACTTTTGAGAAATCAAAATAAAGTTTCACCTGCCATAGATTTTCATGTATGGCTAAAATAAGTCATTTCATAAGCTGTCTATGATACATACTCTAATGCTATATTGTGAACAGTAATCAAACAAATATTTTAAAAGCTAATATTACCGCATCATATAAACTTGTGCCTATATTTTCTATTGGCAGGTTTTCTTGAAGGCACAAAGGCATGAAAACTTTTGAGATGAGGTAATAGGCAGAGCCAACATCTATGTATATCTTTTCCACCCGCCCTTCATCAAAGTTCCTTTGATAAAATAAACTGTTTAAATGTCTTAATAAATATTAAAATTCCTTTTCCTAGTAGGAATTTTCACAGTTACAGATTTGACTCAAACTTATTTTTTTAAACCTATTTTTAATTAACTTCATGACTCATAAGCATTTTAAATATGTGTATAATAGCTAAATCTGTAATACCCAAACCAATTAAAATATTTCTTCAAAGGCAGAAAAAAAATCAAACATATTGTCTGATTTTATTTTGTTTCCTTTAAGTAAGTTCTGACTTTGGGTATACAGGATAACTAATGAAATGTTTAATAATATTTCTGAATACACATTAACATAGACATTGCCATGCATGGAAAAATCCAGGCAACTATACAGGAAAAGGTTAACAAGAAGATTCCTTATTGGATTTTTTTTTAGTACCATGTTGTTATTACACTTTTATAAACCAACCAAACCAAATAAGATAATATAAAATAACATGTGTGAGGATTCTTGTTTGATTTCCTCACTATGAAAACCACTCTCAGCTTCCTGAAGAGGCAAGTCTTTATTTTTTAATAGACCCAAAATGTCTTTGATACAACATTGTTTGCCTTCAAACTCTGTCCAGAATTTTACTGATTCATTCACAACTATATGATGATGCTCAGTACTTTGTTTTTGGTAGTACAATAAATGCTGTTTAATCAGAAATATGAGATTAATTGCTTTGGGAAAAAATATTCCCAGGTATAAAGCTCTTGGTTTAATATTCCATGCTGCTTTCGTAGATAATGACTTCCAAGCATTTGACTAATTGCCTGTATTTTTATCAAGGCTTTAATTCAGAAATGAAATTTGCTTGCAAATGTTTAAGGTTTTGTCTTCCATAGGGATTAAGTTTATTAAAGTCATTGGGGCTTGCATGGTCTATGTTATATATAATTCTTATCAAATATATTGAGACTTTACTGAAGACAAGTTCTGTTGTTGTTGCTTTTTAATTATGGACATGATTATAACTCTGAAAAGAAATGTTTAGGAGATTTCTTACTAAGGAATTCATATGGAAAATTTCTAGCAATGATTAAATGCTGCTCATTTTTTTCTTTTCTTTTTTTTCTTTCTTTGTACCATAAGATTATAATTGTATTTTCTAAATATGTGAATTTTCTGTGAGTCATCTGCCCTCCTGCTCAAGATCTGTACCACTGGTGGGTGTTCCCAAGTCATCTCTGGGTACTCAGCCTCCTCTTCCGAAGGCTCTGCTCACCTGGAACTTGAATCTCCCGTGGATGGCTGAGGTTAAATCATTCAGACTCCAAAGGACCATGATGTGAGAGAAGTCCAGCTCTGGGGCTTATGAAGAAAGCAGATGGAATTCTAATAAAAGGGCAACACTTGCCATTATACCCCCAGTCCTCACCACAGAGTCTGCCTGCTTAGATATCCCTTCTCTTTGAAAGAAACATAAATCTTTACAAAAAGATTTGTGGGGCTGATTTAATGGTTACAAAAGGTAAAAGACTCTGAGAGGTGAAGGAATTTCCACATCAAATGAATGAGATAATTGAGCATTTATTGCTTTTGTATCCATGTGGTGTCTTTATACACATGAGTATGTGTGTGCGGCTCATATCACATTAAGTCTGTGCCAGGCATATACAATTGTCAGAATAAATTACAGTAAAATTGCTTTCTCAATGGCATCACACATCAGTGTGGCAAAGCACAATAATGAGAGTAACTTAGCTACAACTGTTTCCAGAACACGTGGTGGATGGTGTGTGAGTGCTCAAATAAATCACCATAGTTAGAATTTCAGGGTAGCTACAAGATGTGTGCATCTCAGAAAGTATTTGTAAAACAAATTCAGTACATGTGAAAGAATCGCCACTTTCCTGTGGATTATAGTGGCCATAGGGCAAGGTACCTCAGTGGTCACTGTCATGGCCGAGAGGTTCCAATTCATCCCCTCCCTAAGATGCTGAAGTACTGATTGGACCCTCAACAAGGCAAACTTCAAGAATAAAATTTATTTTTGCTTATTATACATAAAATCAAAATGATCGAAATATAGGGAAAATCTATCTAATGAAAGCTACAGACTGTATATATATACATATATATATGTCTTTGTATATCTCAAAACTTCTGTAATGACCCCCATATATATGTACGTGTGTGTGTGCATATATATAGCGTATCTATATATACACATACACACGTGTATACATGCACACACACACATACTTGGGTATGTACACACACCAAGAAAAAGAGGTTTCCTGGAGAGACTCTGAAAAATACTCTGTAAATACATCAGTCTAACTTGTAAAATGAAATATTTATTATTTTTAAAAACTGATTTCTGAATAATTATTACCTTACTCAAGCTTGTTTGGAAAATATGTGCATATGGACATGACTAAGTTTAAGGTATTTAGTGAAATCAAGAAATTAAATGGTGATAGCACATGTAGTTCTTATTGTATCATGTAAACATTTCTATATTGAAAGATTAATTCCAATAGTTATTCTATTAATATTATATAAAGTATGAACTACATTAGCTAGACATTAGTAGAAAGCAAACTTTTACGTTATTTACATAAAGCATGGAACATATAGCCTTCATGGTTTAGTAAATGGGACAGTGCTTCCAGGTGATGGGTTTCCATGTGTGTGAGGGGTCTCTACCCACAGAGCAGAAGAAACTGGAAATGTCAAGATTTTGTTTGTTTCTTTCTTTTTTTAATGCATGATGCAAGCCATTCTCTGTCCAAGTCCAGTACTTAGTGCAGCAGCTGCAGGGAAGAGCTGATCTGGGATCCCTGCCAACTGGTATATTCTGTAATGGAAAATGGAGAAGATCTGCAAAATTCTGGCTGGAGCTGAAATTAGTAGTTTATGCTTCAGTTGTTGAATTAGACATAATTAGATAATTCCATATTGAATTCAGAATGACATTTAAAATGAGTTCTGGTATTTCCAATCTTTCCCTTCCTGCTGCTGGACAGAAACATGGCTGCCTCTCTGCATCCTGAACTTCAAAGGCTGTGTGTGGGGAGAGGTGTGGAATGGGAGGTCACACGAGTGATAGTGTGCTTGTGTACGCCACTGCACAAAATAAAGCTTACTGTGCAAACTTTCCATCTGATGTCTGAGCTCATGGGATTGGTATGTGATGAATCTACTCCCTGTTTCCCTTGGAATGCCTTCTCTCCTGAGAAGACAAGGATGGGTAGAAATGCTGTAAGGCATTGCATAGTTCTGCCATATTGCCTTAATGTGACATGAAATTCCAAGGCCTGTCACACTAGGAAAGGTCACACTGACAGCCTGAAAGCTGCAGTTCTCACAGATTCGGTCCTGTGGCTGGCAAATGATGTTACCTTCTCAATGCACAAAATGCCTGCAAAAACAAAATGTATGTTTCCCTTGCATTTTCAGAAACACTTCAGAAACCCTTTATCAGCCTTTTTGGGGAACAGCTGCCAGAGTCCTGACCCAGCACTATATGATGAAAATTTACCATTGATGTGAGCATTGGTTAGAACTAATGTCAATAAATATTTGATGATGGTGGGTGATCAATAAAAGTAGAACATCAAAAAATGGTACAACTCTTTTTTAAAGAATAAACAATATTCAGTTAAGAAACATTTACACCCCAACTTAAAATGCCTGAAGCACTGAGTTTGTAGAGGGCAAATAGTCTTCACCCTCCTATCAACATATGTGAACTGAGAAGATCAGGAGACAAACTGATCGCTTGCTAACAAGGCTAAAAAGGAAGTAAGAGCCTTGGTCCTGGACTTAGCAAAGGTATTCATTATATGTAAATACAACAAGGGGAGACAAATTCTTGTTGGGACTCTTGGTGTCACATGAAAGCCACTCTACTCTCCAGCAGGGCCCCAATGTGGGAACCAGGTTCATAGGTGCACCTCAAGTCCCACTTAGGATAGAGAAAATTGCATACTAATGAGCAAAGACGCAGACTGAAACAGAAAAAAAGATACATATGAACCAATTAACGGGTCACCATAGCAAAGTCTGCTTATGATAAATAAGGGCAATTTCCTATTTTCTCCAATCTTGCTCAAATGTCAAAACTCTCACCACATTTGGGAACTGTTTTCTTATGTTCTGGTTCTATTTCCAGTTATGAAAGATGTTATAATGAAACAGTGAGGGTGTCAGAAACCCACTTCCATCCTGTATTGGCCTGTGACTTTGGCCATGTCCTGTGATCTACCTGAATTTCTTTTGTTCATCTGTAAAGTGAAGATAACAATGTCTGCTTGGAGGGATTGTCAAAAGGATGAAATGAAACTATGTACAGGGAAGTCTTCTGTCAAGACTACTCTGAAGCACTTGATTTTCAATTACCCAATTTTTCCACATTTATAACCATAAGAATAAAATATAAAAAGAAATATAACAACTTAAAGGCTCTCTATGAAAATTCTAGGAGCCCTACTAGAAATAGAGGAAGGACAATCATGCAAATACTTCTCATGTATATAATAGTTTACACATAGAAGGAACCACCAGCAGCCTCACAGCATAGACGATTCAACTTTGGGAAGAACTAAGAGATTTCAATGAATTCAAATTGCCTTCCAAAAGCAGAAGAAATCAAATGAAAATGTGGGAAGTTACCATGAAAATATACCTCTAAGACCTCAGGCAGAGGTATCCTTCTCAAAGTAGGGGTACTAAATAATAGAGAAAAAAATGACTAGTAGGGCTTAGTTAATCACAAACACTGATGATATAATTGTGAACTAGAGTCATGGAATAGGAGGAATCTATTCTGAATCTATTCTGATCCCCTCAGGAAATGGATGGAGACTGTCAGAATTATACGTAGCCCAGGACCAGCTAACCTCTGTTGGCTGGACAAAAGTAAAGACAAAACAACTTACAGAAACATAACCTTATTTCAGAGGGTACGTCACAATACTCTGAGATTACTTCCTACTAATCTGGTTGTGCTTTCACCCCCAGAATAAACCTTTTCAAGTACCTTATCTACAAAGGCCCTCCATCAAAAGGTGAGAAATGAATCAAAAAGCCCCCAGCATGGGATTTATATAAATATAATCTAAGACAAGGTTAGGAAAAGCACTTGGAAAAATACGAAACAAAAACACTCAACGAGAATGAGTAGTTGCTGAGCCAATGAACTACTTGAACACAGTGGAAAGGCATGAATGAAACAATCAAATAGTTCAAAGGATAAGGAAAGAATAAAGTACAAAAAAGAAGATGGACCATGAGCTGTCAGAGCACTCCACAGAACCGAGGGGACCTACAAAGTAAAGCAGAACCAACCACCACACTGAGACCAACCCAAAGTAAGAGAACACCATCCAGAATGGGAAAACTGGACTAGAAAGATAAACCAAAAAATTAGATGGATGGATAAGAAGTAGCCAAGGAACAAAGAGAAGTCAAGGAGATGCAAAATCTGCATTAAGTGTTGTGCCTGGGAAAGAGAAGTAAATAAATGAACTAAGAAAAGTATTAAAGGTATTATTTTTTAAATAATACAGAAATACAAGAAGACTTGAATATGCAGATAAAAGTGGCCACAGAGTTTTAAGAATAGTTGGTGTAAAACAGTTGGCAAAACCCTTATCTATATTAGAATTTACTTCACTGAACTTTTGAAGATAAATTAAAAATATTCATAATCGGGTAAAAAAAATCACTTAAAAGAAGAAAGTAAATGAAATTTATACTGATACTAGATTTTTTTCACAGTAATGTTCCACCTGTGAAAATAGTGGGATAACATCTATGAAATGCTCATGGAAATAAAACATTATACACAGGGAAAATTGCCTTTAATAATAGGACTACAGGCCATATTGGCAAATGGAAAAATAGGAATGATATTGAAGTCTTCCTGACAACTATAAAAAACAATTTAAAGGAAAATAAAGACCACTAATATTGAACTCCAGTATGTTAAAGTATTCAAGAGTAAAGTCTACTACCACCTGCAAATTATTTTGAAATGCATCAAGCACTAGGATGGATTGATGAGTAGAGAGAGATCAATACATGGACAGCTGGTTGATAAAACAAAGAAAGCAAATGTTGTGAAATCTAGGCAATGGTTAATGGGTGATCATTATATGGTTATTTTTATTTTCTATATGTTTAAACATTTTTATAATAAAATGATAAAAATGATTCACAAAACTGTAACAAAAGGATTAGCTCTACATTTATTCTATTTTACTGTAAGATCAAAAGTAAAACAACTGCAGGAATTACACCACAGAAATCAACATTATAATTCATGGCAATTTAGAATTACTGTATCTAATAAAAATTAACAGAAGGGAGATACAAGATAGGAGTAGGGATATTTATATAACCAGGGAGCAAACACAGATCTTTTTAATACTGACGAGTTAATTAATCAAGATATAAATGTAAACTAGAAAAACTAATAAAAATATAACCATGTTTAGGATACTTTGTAATTTCATCTCTGGTCATGGTGGAGAAATGACATTGAGAAAGTCTCTAGAAAAAGAAGATCAAGTGTGTCATATCCAATTACATTATAGAGTTACCCATTATAGACCCTAACTTTCATATTATGAAACGGAATACACACACACACACACACACACACACACACACATATACACATGGAACAAAGTAGGAGGGATAAAGTAAGCAACAAAAAGAGAATAACAAAATATGATATAACCCAATGTAAATTTGCTAAACTTATTCCCATTACACATTTAAATGTACACTTGTTTTGGTAAATTTTAAAGTGATTAAAAGTTTTGATTATTAAAGGCATGGAAAGGGGAAACATGATAAGGAATGCAATGGTCAAACTCTTAATCGGCAGAAAAGTTGAGAATTAGGATGGAGAGCATCTGTTTGACAAAAAATGGCCCTTTTTGATGACAAAGCTTATAATTTGCAGTAAATTCAGAGACGGTCTGAGTATCTGCATGGGATGAAACTATCACATCAAATATGTATATAAAAAAATCCTACACGGACTCTTAAAAAATAGGCAGAAGTATGTTAGCAGTAGGGCGTGAAATTCACCTCTTTCAGTCCATGACTTACAAAGGATACATAACAAGCAACAGCAATGAAGATTTAAGCAACATAGGGAGATCTGTTTGTGATTTACCTATTTATATAGGGTGGTTATAAAGTTCATGTGCAGTTTAAAATAGTACACAATTTAAAATAACACATGAACTTTATGGCCATCCTATATAACCTGAGGAAATATAATCTATCTTGCCTTCCAGTATCCAGGAAAAAAAAATGCCAACCTTGAAGATATATTAGGTCAAACAGAAGAGTTCAATAAATTTTTGCAAGTACAAATGGCACAGAACAGAACATATCCTGAACTTGATACTAAAAACCTAATTTAACAGGTTTCTAACCCGATGACTCACAAAGGAAAACAGACTAGAGAGTATTTGCAAAAATTGATGAGTTAGGTTTATATCAGAGCCTACATAATATGCCAAAAGCAATGCTCAGAAAAAAAGTTTTACAGTCTTACACACTTATAAATAACAAGAGTGTAAAAAAAATGATTTAAACATTTGGTAGAAAGAATGAGAAAAAAGACCAATAACATAAATTCAAGTAGAGTAAAAGGAACAAACTAATAAAAAACAAATATAAGATTCAATATATTGCAAAAGAGACTAATGTTAGTGCCATTAGAGAAATCTAAATCAAAAAGAAAAAATTAATAAACACATAAATGCAAGAAATAATGCATTAGGAACAGACTGACATTAGAACTATTAAATAAATCTAAAGTTTTAAAATAATTAATAACATAGGCATATTGTTGGTTAAGCTGGCCAAGAAAAGAACAAACACCCACAATTAGAAATAAGGATGCTGAACAAATCATAGCTATCAAATTAAATGCTATAACACACAACTTGATAAGAGAAGGTAATTAGAACTATGCTCATGAAAAAGAGGGAAATTACCATTATTTGGGAAAAATGTAATTGCATAAATGAAAAATTCATGAGAGTCAACTGAAAAATTATTACAGAAGGTAAGGATAACTTGGTGAAATGACTTGGTAAGAAGCAAAAGGTAAAAATAGATGGCCTAAGGATATGCAAACCATCATCCTGTTGGCATCAAGACCCAGGCACAACAGAAACAAAAGGAATAAATGTAAGAAATCTGTAAAGTGTGAGTACATGTTGAAATACTTCTCTGGTACACAAAAGGGCAGAAGATGAAGTAGAATGGCACATCTTGTTTAAGATGGGACACTTACTAACCTAAGCAAAGGAATTATTAATTTAACTGATACATTTTAGACCACTCTGGCAAAATCCTAAAGAGTTTTTTCTCCAGAAAAGTAATCTAATTTTAAAGTAAACATGCAAAAACAGCCAGGGAAAAAAGTGTGCAAAAAATTAGTAAAGGGAAGGGGCGGAACAAGATGGGAGACCAGAAAGATTGTTCAACTGAGAATTCCTACTACAAATAGGGAAAAAGAAGGAACCCAGCAATACCTGGGCGGGGACCTTACCTGGAGTCGTACCTCTGGGAGCATAGTGAGGAGTTGGAGGTGGTGAGCTGGATACAGTGTGTGATTCAGAGTGGTGGAAATGCAACTCATCAGGCAAGTAATCGTGACTCCCCTGAAATTGACTGGCCCCCCAACAGAGGTCCAGGATGGGAGGAAACCTTCCTGGAGTTTTTGGATTTTGTTTTTGCGGGGAGGCTACACATAGGGTGGAAAGCTTGGAAGAGTGGGTGGACTCAAAAAGTATAGAGCAACCAGATTTGAATACCAGTAGGAGTGGATTTGCCATCAGTTTAGTAGCTGGTGAGACAGCCATACTGGGAAGGTCACAGTGGCCAGGGGGCTGCCATCCTGGGAAGAAGGTCTTAGCAGGGCCTAAAACACAGCTGTCTTAATTCCATCTGCCAGGATCAGAACTCCACTCTTGGGTCAGGCTGAGGGACTCCCACACCCCACAGGAAGTGGTGTCAGGCAGCACTGTGAGACCTGCCCCTGAAGGATTCTTGTGAGCTTTAAAATCACAACCTCAAGGGGTCTAAATGTTGAGGAAACAATCAGGCGATCACCAAGGGTAACTAAGTTAAGAATAAGAACCATAGAGTTTGTTGATTGTGTTCTTTGTCTCCTAAAAAAGCCACACCACCAATTGGTGTCCTGGTGACATATTGCAACATATACATTCCAATTAAAGTTGGTCCCTTTACATATATATGTGTGTGTGTGTGTGCAATTTTTTTGAGACAGAGTCTCATTTTGTTGCCTGTGGTAGAGTGCTATGGCATCACACCTCATGGCAACATCAAACTCTTGGGCTCAAGTGATTCTCTTGCTTCAGCCTCCTCAGTAGCTGGCACTACAGGCACCTGCCACAACACTCTGCTATTTTTAGACAGGAGTCTTGCTCTGACTCAGGCTGGTCTTAAACCCGTGAGCCCAGGCAAGCCACCTGCCTTGGCCTCCAAGAGTGCTAGGATTATAAGTGTAAGCCATAGCACCTGGCCCTATATAAAATTTTTTAGTATTTTTTTATTTTTTTACTTTTCAATTTTTTTTTACCTCTTCTTTTCTACCTGGCTTAGGTTGCTGCTATTTTTGGATATTTGAGCTTTTTATTGTTTTGTTTTGTTGTGTTTTGTTTTTGCCAATTTGTTTCTTTGGTTCTATTCTTAACTTCCATTTTTACTTTCATCAAGAGCAAAGAGTCCTGTATTTTTGGTCATGGTATTTTAGCTTCATTTTTTCCCTCTCTATTCCACTCCTCTCCATTCTCTCTTTTAATAGAGACTCTTCTACTTTCCTCATTGTTCCCACATGAATTGCTTGTGCAACAGCTAAGTATAATCTCCTTTTTTGGGTCATTCTTTCCTTTTTCCTTTTCCCTCTCTCTCTCCTTTATTTGATACAATTACATTTTTTATTTTCTTTATCTATTCTTACTTTATTATTATTATTATTTTCCTTTTCTTTTTCATCTTTTCTTTTTTTGGTGAGTGCTGGAGTGGCATGACTGTGGTCTGGTAGGGAGGTCACAGCAGTAGTCTGGCTCACGGAGGCCAAGAGATCATGGTCTAGGGAGCCCTACTACCTTTGACTGTGGGAAGACAATATTGGCATGTCTGCACTATAGAATTTTTCTATTTCTTTTTCATTTTTATTTATTTTTTCATTCTCGTTTTTTGTTTTTGCTCTTTTCTTTCTCTTACTATTTTTGGCAGAGGAAGAGTTTGGCTTTGCTCATGCTGGTAAGATGCTCCTGATTTCGAGGAACCCACACAACTCAGCCCCTCAAAATCCTTGCATTACAGACATGGCCTTAACACTATGCCAGTCAAAAACACCATTCCTTCTATCACTCTCATTCTTTCTTCCTGTCCTCATTTTCTCTTTTTCTTCAATTCTTTTCTTTTATTCTCCTTCCCTTTTTTCCTTTTGTATTCTTTCTCTCTTCCTTCTTTTTTCTTCTATCTTTTCCCTCTTGTTTCTCCCTGCTTAAACTTTACCCTTCTCTTCCTTTTGACCTGAGACAAAGTAATCTGAAGCAAAGGAGGAAATGAGAAGGAAAAAGGAGGACAAGGAGGTGAACAAGAAGAAAGAACACATGAGGAGGATCCAACAGAAAAATTTGGGCAACATGAAAAACCAAAACAGAAAAACTCCCCCAAAAGACCATGAGGCAGCTACTGCAGAAGACTCTACCTATAAAGAATTGATGGATTTGAAAGAAAGGGAATTTAAAATATGGATGATAAAGTCAATAAAAGGAGTAGACAATACCAAGAACAACAGATATATAGACAAGACAATCCGGACAAGAGATATATAGAATATAGAGAGGATATGGCAGAGCTTGAGGATATGAAGGAGACAACCAGGTGATGTAAAGATGTAGTGGAAAGTATTAAAAATATGTTAGACAGTGGAAAACAAAGAACTTCAGAACTAGAGGATAAAGTTTTCAAGGTAACCCCGGTAGTCAAAGAACAGAAAAGAAGAGAGAGAAAGCAGAACAGTTGTTCAGAGAACTCTGAGGCTCCATGAAGCATTCAAACATATGAATAATAGGGATTCCTGAATGGGAAGAAAATTGTTCCAAAGGAATGGAAGCCCTACTGGAGGCCATCATAAATGAACATTTCCCAAGTTTCACTAAAGATCCTGATACTCCTTTAAGATGGGTATCTAACTCCAGGTCATCTTGACTCAAACAGAACTTCTCCAAGAGACAGTGTAATGAACCTATCCAAAGTCAAGATGAAAGAAGAAATTCTGCAAGCAGCCAGGAGTAAGTGCCAAGTGAACTACAGAAGCAGAGCCATTAGCATGACAGCAGACTTTTCAACTGAAACCTTCCAAGCCAGAAGAGAATGGTCATTGTACTTCAACATTCTTAAATAAAACAATTTTCAGCCCAGAATTATTTATCCTGCTAAACTAAGCTTCCAAATTGATGGAGAAATCAAATCTTTTGCAGATATACAAACACTGAGGACATTCACCACAACAAGACCAGTTTCTACAGGCAATACTTAGACTTATTCTCAACACCGATCATCACAATAGATCACTAGCTAAGTAAACATCCAGAAGTTAAAGGTCAAAGCTTAGCTTCCACAATGGCACAAAGGATAAAACTACACAACAGACTGTCACAAAATAAGATGAATAGAATGTCACCACACTTACCAATTCTCACAACAAATGTTAATGGATTGAATTCACCACTGAAAAGGCATAGGCTGGCTGATTAGCTAAGAAAGCACAAGCCATCCATATACTGTCTCCAGGAAACACACCTGACCTTGAACAACAAATCAAGACTTAGGGTTAAGGGATAGAAATCAGAAGAAAGGAGGGGTTGCAATCTTATTTTCAAATACAAGTGGATTTAAAGCAACTAAAGTTAAGAAAGACAAAGTTGGACACTTTATACTGATCAAAGGAAAAATACAATTAAATATTGTGTTTTTCAATTTTAAATATTTATACACCCAACTTAAATGCTCCCAGATTTATGAAGCATACCATGATATGTCTGAGCAATATGATATCCCATAACAGCATAATAGCTGGGTACTTTAACATCCCCTGACAGAACAGGAGAGAGCCTCTAAACAGAAACTAAACAAATATTCAAAGGACTTAAATGTGACCCTATAACAAATGGGATTAATAGATATATACAGAACACACCATCCCAAAAGAATTCCTAAAGAATATACATTTTTTTTCCATCAGCCTGTGGTATATAGTCCAAAATAGACCACATCCTAGGATACAAATCAAACCTCAGCAAAATTAAAAGAATAGAAATTATACCTTGTATCTTCTCAGACCACAAGGCAATAAAGATAGAACTCAACTCCAACAAAAACATTCATCCCCACACAAAGACTTGGAAATTAAACAACCTTATGCTGAATGATAGTTGGGTTTGGGAAGAGATAAAAGAGGATGTTGGTAAATTCCTCAAACATAACTACATTTGAAAAACAGAAAGAGAGTGCATCAACAAATTCATGAACCATCTTAGGAATTGGAAAAAGAAGAACAATCTAATCCAAAACCCAGCAGAAGAAAAGAAACAACCAAAATTAAATCAGAGATTAATGAAATTGAAAACAAAAAAAATCATTCAGAAAATTAATGAACCAAAAAGTTAGTTTTTTAAAAAAATACATAAAATCAATAAACCTTTGGCTAAATTAGAAACAGAAAATTAAAATCTCTAATAACCTCAATCAGAAACCATAAAGGGGAAATAACAACAGATGCCACACAAATAAAAGAGATCATCTCTGAGTACTACAAGAAACTCTATGCCCAGAATTTGACAATTTGGAGGGAAGGGATCAATGGCTGGAATCACACCCTCTCCATAGACTTAACTCAGAAGAAATAGATCTTTGAACAGACCAATTACAAGAACTGAGATTGAAGAAACAATTAAAAAAAAAATGCCCTGGTGGTTTCCAGATGGTTTCACACCATAATTCTATCAAACCTTCAAAGAAGAGCTTATACCCATGCTGCAGAAATGATTTCAAAAAATTGAGAAGGAAGGAATCTGCCCCAACATGCTCTATGAAGCAAACATCACCCTCATATCAAAACGAGGGAAAAAACCAACTAAAAAGAAGAACTTGAAACCAACTTCACTAATGAATATAGATGCAAAAATTCTGAATAAAATCCTAGCCAATAGATTACAACTGCACATTAAAAAAAATTCATCATGGCTCTCTCTCTCCTCCCTCCTCCTTTCTCCCCCTTTCCCTTCCTTTCCTTCTCTCTCTTTCTCTCTCTCTCTCCCTCTTTTCCTTCCTCCTTAATGTTGCTCTGCAACATCCCCTGCCAATAAAGACCTTTCATACAAGCAAAAAAATTCATCATGCTCAAGTAGTTTTCATTCCAGGGATGCAAGGCTGGTTTAACATATACAAGTTTTATAAATGTAATTCACCATATCAACAGAAGCAATAACAAAGACCATATGATTCTCTCAATAGATACAAAAAAAGCATTGATAAAATTCAGCATCCTTTTCTAATTAGATTACTTAAGAATATAGGCATAGGTGTATATTTCTTAACCTGATTGAAGTCATCTACAACAAACCCACACCTAATATTATATTGAATGGAGTAAAACCAAAAGCTTTTCCATTGAGACAGACAAGGCTGTCATCTAGAGCCACTATTATTCAACATAGTGCTGGAAGTTCTAGCCAATACAAGCAAGCAAGAGAAGGAAATACAGGGCATCC
Organism: Perodicticus potto; assembly: GCA_963574655.1. NCBI lineage: Eukaryota > Metazoa > Chordata > Mammalia > Primates > Lorisidae > Perodicticus > Perodicticus potto. The sequence goes on along the minus strand of CAUYRH010037654.1, from coordinate 45,463 downwards.
CAATTGGGACAAAGGAGGTCAAACTCTCCCTCTTTTTTGACAATATGATCTTATACTTAGAGAAGCCCAAAGACTCAATCCCAAGATTCCTGGAAGTGATAAAAAAAATACAGCAATGTCTCAGGATATAAAATCAATGTCCACAAATCAGTAGCCCTTGTATATTCCAATAACACCCAAGAAGAGAAGCTAATCAAAGACACAATTCCCTTCACAGTATCTCTAAAAAAACAAACAAACAAAACAAAAGGAAATACATAAGAATATACCTAACAAAAGAGGTGAAGTACCTCTACAAAGAGAACTATAAAACCCTAAGAAAAGAAAATGGCTGGAAAGAATCAAAATTGTGAAAATGTCTATATTACCCAAAGCAATCTACAGATTCAATGTAATCCCCATTAAAATACCATCATAATACCTTAAAGATTTGAAAAAACTGATTTCTTGTTCTATATGGAACCAGGAAAAAAACCATACAGCCAAGTTATTCTTAGTAATCAAAACAAAGCTGGAGGTATCACCCTATCAGACTTTAGGCTATACTACAAGGCTATGATGATCAAAACAGCATGGTATTGGCATAAAAATAGACACACTGACATCTGGAACCAAATAGAAAACCATGAGATGAAACTAACATCTTACAGACACCTGATATTTGATATACCAAACAAGAACATACACTGGGGGAAAGCACCCTTATTCAATAAGTGGTGTTGGGAGAACTGGATAACCACATATTAAATACTGAAACTGGACCCACACCTCTCACCATTTACAACAGGTGACCCAAGATGGATAAAAGAATTAAATCTAAAGCATGAAATAATATAAATCCTCAAAGAAAGTGTGGGGAAAGATATTGGCCTGGGGAAAGATTTTATGAAGACTTCCATGGCAATTGCAACACCAACAAAAATAAATAAACGGGACTTAATTAAACTGAAAAGCTTCTGTATATCTAAGGAATCAACAACCAAAGCAAATAGACAACCTTTGGAATAGGAAAACATATTTTCATATTATGAATCAGGCAAAAGCTTGATAACTAGGATCTACAGAGAACTCAAATTAATGAACAATGACAAAAAAGACCCAACAATCCCATATATCACTGGGCAAGAGACATGAATAGAACCTTCTTTAAAGAAGACAGACAAATGGCTAACAAACATGGAAAAACTCATCATTTCTAATCATCAGAGAAATGCAAATAAAAACTACCCTGAGACACACAACCCCTATGAGAATGGCCCACATAACAGTCTCAAAGCTGCAGATGCTGGCTTGGATGTGGAAAGAAGGAAACACTTTTACATTGCTTGTGGAACTGCAAACTAACAACCTTTTGAGAAGGAAGTATGGAGGATCCTTAAAGAACTCAAATTAGACCTCCAATTTCATCCTTCCATCCCATTACTAGCCATTTACTCAGAAGAAAAAAAATCCTTTTATCATAAGCACAATTGCACTACAGTGTTTATCACAGCTCAATTTACAAAATGTGGGAACAGCGTAAATGCTCACCAACCAGCCTAAATGTTAGTAATGGATTAACAAATTATGGTATATGTATACCATGAAATACTATTAGCCACTAAAAAAGATGGAGACTTTATATCTTTTGTATTAATATGGATGAGGGTGGAACAGAAAATTATGGAAGAAATTTAAATTGCATTCTTACCTAACTTATCAAGTCAAAACAAGTTCTAGAGATGTAAACAACACAAATAAAAGAATGTAATTATTTAAGGAAAATATGGAAACTTTGTTTTACATAGTCTAAGAGAGGAAAGGTCTTTCAAGGTATTGTACAAAACCAGGATTCCATAAACAAGTTAGAAAATCAACCTAAAAAAATATTTCTGCATGGCAAAATAAAAAAGTAAACAAAGTAAGAAAAAAAAATTGTAATTCATACTGCAGAAAGGAGATCTTTCCTTAAACTGTGATTAAATCCTATTAATTAATCATTAAAGGAAAAAAATCAACCACCTGAGAAAGATGAAGGACATAAGTTGGCAGTTAATTAAAAAGGAAATATGATTACTAAGGAATGTATGAAAAGATGTTGGTTTCCTTTGTAACAAGAGAGATACAAATTTAAAAAAATATGAGATACTGTTTTCAGCTATCAGAACAGCAGAAATAAAAATGCCTGGTGACAGAAGTCAGCATGGAAATACACATTCTTTTCTAATGCTGATGGAAATGAGAATGGATTAAAGATGTGGAGAAACAAGTCGGACACCATCTATCAAACTTTAGAAATGTATGTGTTCAACAAGGGTCACTTCTAGGAGTTTATATAGCAGATATACAGGCATACGTGCAATCTTACTTATATTATAAGACTATGAGTTATATCCCTGTTTGTAAACGCAAAAACACTAAATGTTCGGACAGGACTGGGGAAGTAAACTGAAGAATATTTATAAAATAGAATGACACAGCTGTTGAGAAGAGTGAGGAAATGAACATGAGTGAAGTATTATTCGGGTAGGTGTAATCTTCTACCATTTGTGCAAAGAAAGGATCTATCTGCATATGCTTGTACAAGCATAGAATAGGTCTGAAAATACCCGAAGGCAGCATTCTCCTGTGAAGTGAGGAACTGGGTGACCATGGGCAGAAACTGTCAGTAAATTGGAAAATGATGGCAATTTTAACAACAAGATTTTCTATATCCCTTTGGCAGGATCTGGCCCTCCTAAGTATGTGTTATTAGTTACCCACGTGTGTAACCCCACCTTAACACTGTGAAGCAGCTACTTTAATTCCCTGGGCTCTAACCGGTTCCAGGTCAGCTGGCTCTGAGTCAGAGAGCTGGGCCCTTACCCAAGCGCTCAGCCTCTGGAATCTGATGTGATGGGTAGAATCATCTCCACACTGCCTTTTGACTATGTAAGGTTTCAGGGCAAAAGGCAGCAAAGGTTGCCAATGAACTGACCTTAAAGTGCCCAATCATCCTGGATTATCCATGTAAGTCCACTGTAATTATTAGAGTCCTTAAAAGTAGACGGTAGTGTCAGAGTGAACGATGTGACCTGAGAACGATTTGACCAGCCCTTGCTGACTCTGAAGACAGAAGGGGCCTGGGAGCTGCAGAACCCCACCAAGCCAGCAGAACCCTGCTAGGTCCTCCAGAAGGGAACACAGCCCTCCCAACACCTTCATTTCAGATTAGGGAGGCCATTTAGCCCACTGGACTTCAAACCTCCACATTTGCAACAGATAGGCTTGAAGCTCATCTCTTAAAGCAGCAGCAGGAATTAGGACAGCAGATGAGAACAGGATGATGTCCACCAGAAGATAAAAAGGCGATAGGAAGCCAATAGGATTCTAAGTCCATGTCTTTCCTCTTGGGACATCTTCCCACAAGTGTATGTACCATTTCACACACAGAACATATGAGCTCCCAGCCACACCACCTGCATCCAGAAACCCAAGGGGCCTCCATAAGAGCCTGATACAGCAATTCTCATCAGGTGGTCCTTAGACCAGCAGTAGCAGTGTCACCTGAGAATGGGTTAGAAAACCCAATTCTTGGGCCCCCTCTTCTGGTATCAGAAGCAGAAACTCAAACTAGTGGCCAACACTCTGCCTTAACAAGTGATTCTGTAGTGAAGCGTGTTTGAGAACCATTGGCTTAAGTCTGCAGGGGTGTCCAACCTGCAGCCCGTGGGCCACATGCTGATTTTGTGACAATTTTTTTTTCTTACCCGTAGTGTTGGGTATCATGAAAAACATGCACTTTTTTTTTTGGCTTATTATCTTTCATCAATGTTTGTGTATTTACTATGTGACCCTCTCATTCTTCCAATATGTGGCAGAAAAGAAAAAAAGTTGGACACCCGTGACTGAGCCAGGGCTCCCAAATCTCAATGCATGTTGGAATCTCTTGGAGATCATTAAAAATTCTGACACCCAATTTCACCCCAGACTCACCAAATTAGAATGTTCAGGTGAGAGAGGCAGGTGCCGGCAGAGGTGATCCCCAGTCGAGCCGCACGACGGTAGTTGGAAAGCACTAGTTTAGAGCAGGTCACATAAGAGACACGCGGAGATCGCCTGGGGCTGATGAAAACAGCGAGTCCTGGGCCCCACCTGCAGGTGCCCTGACTTGATCGGTTGGTTACAGCCAGAGCAGCCAGAGTCTTAACAGTTCCCAGGTGGCTCTCCTGTGCCACGGAGGCGAAGGCCACAGTGGAGCTCCCACCTGCCACCCCTGATGTGGTAAGATGCAGCAATGTAGATGTGGAGAGCAGTAGAGACCGTTTCTCTACTTGTTTCTGAAAGGTCATTGATCAGTCACTTTGCAAACATAAAGGGGAACACTGAACCCATTTCCTGTTCCATATAGTTCAAAATGTAATATTGTCAAGATTTCCTTTAATTTGTCATTACAGTTGTTGCCACTGTCTCCTCTTCAGCATACTTTCTGGTCTACAGATCGCAGGTTGAACCATCTGAAATTGCTTAATTAGCCCACATTTGACATTTCAAACAGCAATTTCATATCATTTGACCCAATAGGTGAGCACAGTAACACACTTCCCTAGGATACCAAAAAGATGATACTAATTGAAAAGCTCATTATTGCACACATACTTGATAATGGCCTGCAAGCAAGGAGTTATCTGGGAATTTCCAAAAGCACTTTTCAAAAAAAAAGTGCTGAAGGCCCAGTTTACCTAAATTACGGGCAGAGAGCAGAACTCCCAGTAACCTGGCGTTCCCCGGCTCCTCTCAGCCTGTTGGGGTCACAAGCCTCGCCGCTCACACAGGGACCAGCCTCATATTGCACCGAACATCCGCTCATCTCCCCTTGCTCTGCCCCACTGTGTTCTCTGAAAGTCTTCTCTGGGGTCAGCAGCACAGGCTCTGATCCTCTCCACCTCCTCCAGGTCTTAACTGAAACTTGGGGGCTCCCCTGCAGACCCCTTGTCACCCTGCCATTGCGGCACAGGCTGCTGCTCTCTCTGACATCCCTCAGGACCAGACGGAGGGAGGGTCCCACGCCAGGGACCCAGCCCTGTTTCCGGATCCACACCCACCCACCTGCCTCTCTGTGGCGGGTACCGTCTGCTACCAGCTCTACGGTTTGTCATTTCATTCCAAGACTCTCACCCTGTAGCCATTGGTGTCACCTAAGCTTACCTAGAAAATAACTCGGAGGGTGGTGCGGGCCTCCTGGAATCTCTTGTCTTGGCTTCCCTGACAACACTCTTCTGCCTCCTCACCGGACACAATGCCCACTCTGTCCTCAGTAATCTCGCCAGTTCCCAGACCTTCCCAGCCCTCTCGGGATTCCTCCCACATTTCTATCTCCCAAGTCTCTCCTTGGAACTCTGAAGCCCTGTGTCCAGGTGGTTCCCTAACACCGTGAGGACTGATCCCGGCACATGGATGGAGGTAAGTCAGGAAATCCCTGCCAGTGGGAATCTCACCTTTCAGGTGGGGAAAGAGACCGACAAGACATGATGAACAAAGCAATAAACTGTTTCCTGATAGAAAATGATGAGTACTATGGGGAAAAACAGAGAGCAGGAAGTCATTCCCTCACTTCAATGTACTGTTTGCAGCCTGGGCGGTTGGTCTATCACCCCTCCCTCGACGCCTCCCCGCATGCACACAGCTCTGAGCACCGCCCATACCAGAGGGACACGGGAGTCGTCTGCGATTCTTCAGTTTTCCTCACCCACTTCAAGCCTCCATCCTACTTCCAAAATACATTCCTCTTTCACTCACTGCTCCTCATCCTCCGACATGGCACCCTGTTCAACTGCAAGTTTTCTTGAACACCCTGCTTCCTTTCCTGTCCCTTTGCTAATTCATTCTCCTCCAGAACCATCTTTTAACATGTAAATAGGATTATGTCTCCCCGGCCCAAAATGCATCAGGGGCTTCTCTCTGCACCTAAAATAAAGTCCAAATTCCCTTCATGCACACAGAAGATCCTGTGAGACCCGCCTCGGTCTGCCTCTCCAATACCCTTCCACGTCAGTGGACCCCTCACATGCTTGGCTTTGGGGGTGCTGTCCTTCTGAACCGCCTGAAACACAGGCAGTGCTTTCCTCTCTCCCCTCAAGGCTCTGCTCCTGGCTCTTCTCAGAGACGGAGCCTCCTCGTCCTTCAGGTCCTGGCTCACATGTGTTCAGAAAGCCCTTCTTTAAACACAGGGTGTAAACTGTGTATGAAAATCCACCTTCAATGATGAGTGAACGGGAGCACCACATAGGTTCAGTCACCTGTTCAAATGGACAGGGGTCGACCCTGGAAACTGCGTCCCATCAAACCTGAGTTCACTCACTCCATCCCTTCTAGAGAGTAAAATTATATCCTCTCTTCACCTGCAATCACAGCCCCACTCTGCAGAGACTTGAGTAAAGAACGGTGACCCCTGGTTCTGACAACTTGTTTGACTATAAGCATGTTTTACAGCAAGATTATCCAATTCTAACTTCTGTTTGTTTTTTAAAGCACAGAAATAAAAGAGGAGCCTATCTTTGCTGTTTTGGGTGACGGAATCATGCCTGCAAAAACCTCAAAAAGAATATGAAATATGCAGATGTGGTCACAAGGAGCGCGGTATAAATGGAACTGTTGTTCAGAAAGAAATGCCGGCATCCCACGGGCATATGTGCAATCCATCTGTGCTTCGAAATGCACTGCTCAGGAATAACAGGATCTGCGGAAGACCAGGAGCCTCCTCTGCCTTTAACCTTTCATAAAAAACACAACACACAGCCTGCATACATCGACCCCTCTAGGAACTTGAGACAATGACATTTACCCCTATTTGGGCCCAAGGCCTGTCATGCTGACTCCACTTTTCATTCTTAAAATGCTTTGATTTAAATAAACTGACAGGCTCCAGTGCTATCAGCAGCTCCCATGTGATGCAGGATCATTGACTCACATAGCCCCAGGGTGGCAGGGATAGAAGGACCATGTAGTTGAGACCCAACCTGAAGAGCCTGAATCCTCTCCATGGCAATTCTGACAAGTGGGTTTCCACCCTCTTCTTGAATACTCATACTGATGGGGAACTCACTACCTGACAAGGTGTTCCATTCCACTTTTTAAGCTATTGTTTTTAAATAATAATTTCTTTCTTAATGGACTTGAAGTGCTTGTTTTTTCCCTCAACTTCTATTTCTCCTTTCACTGTTCAGGTAAGGAGTATAATCCTGTTACAGATATGTCCCTCCTGACCATTGAAGATAGCTGGTGCATACCTCCTACATTTCTCCAATTAACATACCCTCACTTCATCTAGGGCAATACGTTTCTGTGGGACTATGTCAAAGGGCTTCTGAACTGTGAAGCGGGGACAGCAAGGTTCCAAGTACACCATGGCTCCTCTTTGACCTTACACATGGCTTTGATTTCTGTTGGTTTTCAAGAATGCTCACCAGAACTTGAGTAAGCTTGGCTGACCATCACTTCCAAAATTCGTAATTTTTCTTGTAGTTATATTTAAAATATTTTTTATTTATTTAACTTTGTTCATCTGTGGATCCTTTTTTTAAAGGCTGTATTTTCAGAATGTTTAAAATAACTAGAACTTGAGACTCCAGAACATAAGCCAAAGGAGAAATACACTCATTTGTACCTAAAGGTATTTTGGCCACCAGAGGGCTCCCATATTTTAGTCATTAGTGCCTTACCTGTATTTAAAATATTAAGGAGATTTATAAAAACAACAATCAAATTTAAATATAAACTGTTTCTGATGAAAAGCTACATCAGAAATTTTTTAAAAAATTATTTAAGATCTTTATTCCTTAATCACAATACATCATCTTCTCAAAAACACACTATATATACACACAGTGATTTAATTCATAATAATTAAGTATTTAATTAATCTTTATAAATTTATTTAAATTTTTATGATTTGCTTGCTCATAACTGCAGAAATTGTCCAACGACTACGTGAAAGAGCAAATGCTGTTTTCAGAAACATACACCTTTCTGAAGGTTTGTATTTAGAAGTATGAATGATGCAATTAATTTTCCCATCAAATGGAAATTGATTTGAAAAAGAAATAATACTCAATGTTGGGAAGACTAAGAAAAATCAACTTTTGTACATAGTTGCTAGATATGAAATTTAGTGATTCGGTATACTTTAGAAGGTAATTTGTTAACTTATGACATACTGTAAAATGTGCATGAATTTTTTTTTTTTTTTTTTTGGTTGCAGTTTGCTGGGCCTGGGTTCAAACCCACCACCCTCAGTACATGGGCCCAGCGCCCTACTCACTGAGCTACAGGCACCGCCCAAATGTGCATGAATTTTTAATAAGCAGAAACGTATCCAGGGACTGATTAATGGGAAATACACAAATGTTGGAATTTTTGTCAATGATGTTTATAATAGGGAAAATAGAGGAAAGTGGTTTAAAATTTCACCAATAACAAACTAGTGAATGCAGTTTCATAACAGAAAGAGGAGAGAGAGGAGGAGAAAAAAGAGGAAGAGGATGAGAAGGGGGAAGGGAAGAGAAATACACTTGATAGATATGGAACATCTCACAGGGTTTCTGTGAAATGCCCTTGAACTCAAGCTCTACTCTCTGAAGTCCGGAAGCAGAGGAAAGGCCAGTGGTATGTGCTCATGGGGCTGTAGAGGAGAGCTAGCCAAGGAGAACATTTTTTTTCCTTCTTGACCCCTGGAATCCAGACACTGGTGAAGTGTGAGTGAGGCAGAGGCCAGACCAGGATGTGCCTGAACACTCAGGTCACCACCCCTGTCTCAGAAGCATCTGAGGGATCTAAAGGATTTATTCTCTGCATAAACTGAAACAGAGCTTTGGGGGATTGTAGCAATGTAGACATTTATAAAAGTTAATGTGAAGGCAAGAGGCAAAAGTTGAAAATGATTTCTGGAAGGTGAAAAAAGATAACAAGATTTGCACAGTAAAAGAATAAAGATTTAACAATTATTAACTCCATCTAGGAGGTAAGTATCTCAACAATGGAAGTGCCAACAGGAGAGAAGGGTAGAAACAGTGAGAAGAGAACTATTCAGAAAGTAACACAGGGACATCTCCCTACCCTGAGGGTCATTTATGCTCCCAGGGCCCATGAGTGACTGGCAGGTGAACGCAGCCCTGCAGCCAGACACATTCTCATAAGAGTGTCTCAGGGATAAAGAGAAAGGCCACAGTGCTTCTAAAACACAAAAAAGAAAGTGAATTTATACACAAAGATCAGGAATCAGAATTGCAACAACTCTAGGAGCTAAAAGACAGCCAAGAAATGATTTCCTTTCAAATTACAGCAGAACCTCCATAGCTGACCACCTCCCTAAGTGGACCTAATTTTCATAGATCAGACATGCACCACCTCCATAAGATGGCCACCTAGTTACAGTCCCTTGGGTCGTCAACTTTCAGAGGTTCTACTGTGCTTTTAATTTCTAAGAGAAGACATTCTTTTTTGCAAACATTAAAAATGCACTTCTCATGCATCCTTCCTCAGAAATGACTGGATGGAGGCCATGCCCCAGTGAAAGGAGAGAGAAAAAGAAAACAGAGAGATACAGGGTTCAGGAAGTAGGAAATCGCATGTATGGGAGTGTTGAAAAGAATGCTTTGGGGGGCAAAGGGCAGAGGCGTGCAGGGGTGTGGGGGAGGCATACCGTGGGGGAGCATTCAGACTGGAGGCTGGTTGAGGGGCTCTAGGGGTTCTCTGCTGGGAAAACAAGCAGAACTAACAAACTTGTCAACAAAGCCAGCCATGTGGAGAATCACATCTTTGATGTTTAAAGCATAAAGAACAAATCGTAATCATAGTGCACAACTTGGTTGAGCACTTAATAATATTTGCATAGTTATCATGTATTTGACTACAATTTTAAGAAATACTGGGAGGATGGGGATATGGACAAAGTGACCTAAATCTCTGATCTCTCCTAACATAAAGCCAAATAGATAGATGAGTAAGATTTAGAAAACTTAAATACCAAAAGGAATAGTAAAAGAATGATGAAAGTAAAATTAAATACCAGAAGAAATAGTAAAAAAAAAAAAAAAAGCTGATGAAAGTGATTGCTTCTAGAGAGGAAAATGGGAAATGTGTTCTCTCTTTTGTTATAATAAGCTCTTCATAACCACAAGACAGTAAAATTATTGGTATGCAGCGTCTCATTAAAAAATATGGCAATGAGGCATATATGTTTAGGGAAGAGTTTTAACAGATTCAGAGGAAAAAAGTTTGAGAATAATATAACCCCATATAATGTCATAGGAAAACAAATGGATAAATCTATTCCAACTTATTTAAAATGTTCATTTCCAGAGCATAGATTCATAGACGTATCTCACTTTGCAATAATTATTCCTCTTTTCAGAATATTTTATAGTGCATCTACTATTGGGTTTTTTGCCTGCAAACCCCACAATGGTATAATTAGCACAAATATTATAATTCATATAAAATAATTAAATTAATACATTTTATTCATTTCAGGTTTGGGTGCAGAAGGAAAAGTTTTGTAATTTAACATGGCACAAAGAGCTTTAAACCAATGAGCCCTCAGGAACTGTGCCTGAGACCAGGCCATTCATTTCCCGTGTCTGTCTTATGGTACAAAGCCAAGGAAACAGAATATCCAATAGCTTTGAATCCCCAAATTCACATCAACAAGATGGAGCAGGTTTACAATGACTGGTGCCACCTGGTGCCTCTGTCTCTAATCAAGGTTTGCTTATGAAGGGTTCTCAGAGCTCAGGTGTTTAATTTAAACCATCTCTTCTCCAGTGGACACCATTCACCTGCATTTTGAGGCAACAGTAAAGTTACTCCCACAAAACTCAGAGTGGTTTTCCATTAATATTATTAATTAAGGCTAAGAAAGAATCTTTAATCAGTAGTCTCAGAATGCTATACGTCCAAGAAAAAATACTATAAATTATTTGTGTTTTGTCTAGCAAATTTATTTTCCTTATGGACATTTTGGTTTTCCTTCCCTGAACTCTGGGTGCCATATTCAATTTTTCCTAGGCATTTCTTTTCTGGTATTTCCTCCCTTTAATGTATCAGAGGAGGGGGGCATAACTGGTAAAGACCCATAAATGGCAACTGTCTTTGTTAGAGGCTTAGCATAGCTCAACCGAGATGAACTTTGAGGCCTGAGTAGCAGATCACCCCGTCAGCGTGAGCTCTTTACTTCTAAGGTCCCGAGCAAACATGCTGAGCAGCGGTCTGCTCACAGGCCAGAGGGGCAAGCTTATGCCCAGTCTGAGGGACCACTTCACACCAGCAAGCAGGGATGCCGCCCTAATGAGGTAGAGGCGTCTGGGGCCACCCCTTCATTTCCCAGGAGAATCTATGCTCCAGCTGCTTCCAGCCCGGAAGCGGCAGAATGGCTTCTAGATCTCAGATCTCAGGTGCAGTGATTTTAACCCAGGTTTTTAGATCTAGGTCAGCAGCTAATTGTGTACAGAGTGGTGCCAGGGTCCTGGCTCTGCTCCAAGCACATGGCAGGGATCCAGCCACATATGATGGTCCTCCACAATGACCTGACGAGCTGGCTACTATTTTTTCCTTGTTTTATTGATGGAGAAACTGAGGCAAGACAGTATAAACCACCATCTTGAGGACACACATCCCAAGTTCTGCGGCCAGCCTTACTCCCAGGCAACGCAGCTGCAACCCCCTTGGAGGATCTGCCCGATGTTCTGACTTAGAAGAAGCCGAGAGGCTCCATCTCTGCGCCAGCAGGGAAAGCTCAGAGGAGGAAAGAGACGTCCTGGGGACTGTGTGACTTGTCGGGTGACAGAGCTCAGCTTTGTCACCCTGAGTCTCTTTATGGAAGTTTCAGTTCTATTACATCACACAGATCTGTCAAAGGGCTGCGCGTGTCTGAGCATAACTACAGGGAACGCGGACACTTCATCCTTCACTTCCTAAATTCAGAACACAAGATTACCTCACCCTGCACAGCGTATGTTCCGGAGGAGAATATTGAATCCTATTCTGAATTCACTAACAGCTATTTAAAGCAATCCTGAAGTGTACTAGATATACATATATATTTTTTTTACTAAAGAAAATCTTTGGGAAATAATCATCTTTTAATCTATCAATGTATAAGTTCTAATTTTCATAACTTTGCTTTAAGTACAGACACACCTGCACCTTTTGGCATTGAATATATTGTGTCCTGAGTGAAAAAAAGACAGTAAAACTTCATTTTGAAATAATTCCATTGTGCATTTTAATTACCACGATCACTCGGAAGGAGCTTAGAGATGTAAGGAGGCATTGCACATAGTTCCCGACTCAACGTGGGGATGGACAGTTGATCTGGCTTTTGTTATTTGTGTGGGTGTGCTTTCTTTTGAAGGGGGTGGTTTATTTAAAATTTTTGTGTCAAAGTGTTTTGGTTTTTTTTTTTTTTTTTTTTGGTTTTAAAAAAAGAAGCGCCTATATTCATTTTTCAGAAGAATTACCTGACGTGACTCCCATTCTGTCCCCTTCCAGGATACTAAATGTCCCACACAGGCAGAAGCTGAGTGCCAGCTAACGCACGTCACTGCAGGGAGACAGTGAGGAGAGAACACGTGGCCTCTCCCTGCCCATCAGCACAGACGCAGCACGCGGTGTTTCTGCTGCTCAGGTCATAGGATAGGTCAGTCCTCTCAGCAGGCTACAACCTAGTTCCCTGGCTAATACGACCGTCCATATGGGGCACTAATTTATTGGAGCAGAAGCCTCACTGCTGTTCTGGGGGATTAAGGAGGCAGTTCACCAAACCAGCAGAGACCTTGCTAACAAGCTGCCCGGAGACTCAGTTTACCCACTGGCAAGAACCTCTGGCTCCATCCCAGGTAATGGTCCCTTAATGGCCATCAGACTGAAATAGAAAAACTGTACACCCACAGGCATGGACGAATGGCAGTAGTTTGGGATGTATAGATGGTTACAGTTACTTACACCAAATGTGCAATTTGAAAATACTGATGCAAATACTGGGGTTCACTACAAAGCTCACTTGGGCTCCCCCACTACAACAGGCAGTAACTAAACGGAAGGAGGGTGAATGAGAAGCCATTCCAACAAAGATACAGGAGCACTTCTAACAAAGTGCTTCTTCTAACAATGGCTTCTAGAAGCCATTCTAACAGAGATACAGGCCGTCCCACAGGCGGCCGTGCTCCCAGCATGGTAGAAGGTGCAGCCTCCTTAGGCAGCACCCAGGTGTCAACACTGGTGTTAAGATGACCCCAAATGAGGGCTCTGAGATTGGGCAGCCGTCATCTGTCACATCAATCACGTTGCTTCTGTGTGACACAAAATGTGCACACACAACTATTTTTGGATTTTCTCACAGGCTAATTGTGTCCCTCCACACCTCACATTGAAGTTTGAACCCCTAGGAGCTCAGGTTGCCACTGCACTTGGGGGGAGGTCCTTTATGGAGGTGATTAAGGTGAGTTGAGGTCACCAGGGTGGGCGCCAGTGCAGTAGGACGGGGTGTCATACTAAGGTGTCTATAAGAGAGGTGTCACGGGAGAGATGAGGACACAGCCGACACGGAGGGGTGGACCTGAGGACATGGAGAGGACAGCCACCCACAACAAGCCAAGGAGCAGGGACCTTGACCTTGGACCTACTGCCTATGGAACTGTAAGGAAATCGTCTGTGGTCTCAGCCCTCAGTCTGCGCCCTGACGAAGATGAGCATCAGAGTGCACACGTGTGCACGACACACCACACACGCGTACACATGAACACACACGCATATACACAGTCCTAGAAGATTCCAGAAAATGGTACAGGAACCCCATCGTCATACTCCTGCCGCACGTAACAGTCCATCCTCTTATTTTCTCTCACTCTTTTCGTTAAATAAACAACAGTTTTCTGCATCCCTCCAGAGTCTCAACAAGAATTATAAACAAACGCATAAAATATAGCTAAAAATGGAGCAGCCGCCAGGGGAGCTGCCGCCCCACCCCCATCCGTCCCTCCACCCAGAGCCAGGGCAGCCCCCGGGGCTCCGGCAGGGCAGGGTTTGAAAAATGCCGCTTCCATCCTGGCGCCTCACAAAGATCTAACATGTCAGCAAATTATCTCGGGTTTGCACATTATCATTAATCCTGGCCTCACAGGGGAGGGCGACCTTCCCCCAGACGTCATGAGTAATGATGGCCTCGAGGCGGGGGCTCTGCCTGGGAACAGGCCGCGTCCAGGACACGGAGGGGAAGCTGCTCTTGACATGTCCTTTGAGGGTTCCCGGGACCAGACCGGCCAGGAAGCCGCGCCTGCCAGACGCCCCGCGGGCTGGGTCCAAAGTACCCGGTCCAGCCACCTTCTGCAGACCCTCACGGGCGTCTGCAGCCTGACAACCCTACAGAGGCAAACAAAACCCCACCCCAAGCAGCCAGTTGGGGCTCACTGTTGCCTTCTAAGAGTATCTAAGGCTTCCAGAAGTTCCTGCAGCAGTAATGGGCTCCACACCCTCCTTCAGCCTGGCATGCAAATTTGATGACAAGCCCTCATTTCTTTTATTCTCAAGGTGCATTAGCACTTCAGTCAGCTCTTCTGGGTCACTGGCAGGGTCGTCCTGTGTGTCAGCCTTCAGAATCACATCCAGGTCGGTGCCCTCAGAAGGACACAAGGGTCATGTGTTTGGAAAACTCCAAGGCCATACCCAGCCAGTGAGATTCCTTCTCACACAAAATCATAATCAGATGTGCAGAGAGGCTTCTCCTCACAGCGGCCAGGGCCTCCTTTGTCACCACTGTGGCTCCGAGTCCGGGGCCGCTCTGTCACCTCACCCCAGCCTAGTTATGATTTGAATCACACCCTCCTCAGTGGCAAGACCAGCGTGCTCAGTAATGACAGTGTGACCTTTGCATATGAAACGCTCAGCCCACTCAATTTCAATTTCATGTTTTTGTCGTATCTTAGTTGGTCTTTCTTTTCATTCTTGGTTTTGCAGGGTGTTCGAGCTCCGTGTCCTGTTTCTGTTAACATTACTTATCCAAGACCACACGCATCCCGTCTTTGTGTGACTGTTTCTTCACTCCACTGTTGGATCAGAAGGGCCTATGCTTGAAACCTCCTTGCATGTCTATTGCAGTGTCCCCTGTAAAGTCACTTAGTCAAGGTATAGTGATAATTTTAGGAAAGCCACATAGTGTAAGGAAGAGCAACTGGCTCTGAGTTTGAACAACAGCCCAGCCATTCATTACTGATAAAAACTTGCACCATTTCTTAGCTCCCCTGAGCACCAGTTAGAGGCTATTAAACATTGAGTCGTTATGAGGTTCAACTATTTAGATAACAGTAATTATTTGTATAATGCATGCAAAATGCACAGCTAGGTACCTGGCACATAGTAATCAATTATAATGATAATACTGATAATGATATAATGATGATCACAAATATTTGATAACATGTACATTTGAAACAGAGTTGGTCACAACTTTTCCAGCTAAGTGTCTGTTGTATTAACTAATCAAGGAGCTTTTGAGCATGTGTACGGTGGTCTAATCAATATGACCCATGAAATGTGATCCATGCAATTTAACCAGAAAATGGGGAAAAAAGACACAAGGGAAACTCAGAGGGAGAGGCAGGAAGTTCACTCCCTTCTTTAGTCCTGTGAACACAGTTTTGCAAACCAATATCTGATAAACAATAATATTAATTTTAAATTTGAAGTACAAAGTAACATATCTTTATTGCACAAAAAATTGGGATATTTGGAAGAGTCCAAAGAAGTAGACAGAAGTTCTCATGCTTCTTACAGAGTGTTTTTAATGAAGACTGAAGCGGACTCACATGCATTTATGATCCCAACATGGAAAGGCATAAACCGAGTTGAATGTATCAAGAAATGTTTAAAATGTATCTGTTTAACCCCCATTCACACAATACTCACAAATTAAGAGAAGCAGAAAAATAATCCTTTTTCAGTGGAGTGGAGGAAATAAAATTAGTTCTCTGACATAGAAAATCAGAACCTAATGTAATAAAAGATAAGAATAAAAAACAGAAATGGGAAAAAGGAGATACCACACTTAACAGGAGAAAAAGAAAGTTAAAAGAGAGGATAATGGCTAAAACAGGCAAGACTTATCTGCTAGGCTTTTCTCTACAAGACTCATGCAGTTTCTCTGATGTTGAGCCCCGAAGTTCCAAGGAAGGTTCACTTCCCTTGGGACTCGTGACTCACCTATGATTATTTCCACCACAAGTACTCACAACTCTCCAGTAAACCTGCCCATTAGAGGAGCCTTCAGGACTTAGCTTCACTTTTTTTTGCTTTGGAAGGAAATGATCAAACTATTACTACTTGGTGTACTCAACTGCATACCGCTCTCAATATTGAGGAGCAGGCTTCTGAGTGCAAATTTATAATTATTTTAGGATTTTATCAAAAATGTATACTTAATTTAAAACATCCCTCCACATTCCAGTTAAATTGTTAACATCGGTATCAGAATTTTAAAAGATAAACTAATACATTTTATCCATCGACATTTTTGGCTTTACTTTTCAAAGTACTTGTTAGTAAAGTGTGATGTATCTAGAGATAGGACGTTCCAGTGAACAGCCCAGTTGAACTTTTAATAACTGACCCCACACACGTAACCAACATTTAGGTCAAATGACAAGTTCCCAGCACCCCCTGTTCCTTTGTAGTCAGCAGTTCTATCAGACATCAGCACTGCTGCCCTGTAAGCACAGAGGTCAGAGGTCAGCGCTGTCTATCTGGGGCTGCCCCCTGCTGCTGCCTCGCTCAACATTGCCTTCCGGAGGTTACGCCATGTGGTTGTACGCACTTACAGGGAGTTTATTCTCATTTCTGAGCAGTGTTATTTGTGTGAACGTAATGCATCTATCCATTTAGCTGTCCGGGGAATTTAGATGGTTTCTGGTTTGAAGAGTGCTGCTGTCTGCCTCTACATCCCTGTGAGACTGTGGTCCCCGAGGTACCTGTGGGCACAGGTAAATGTCTGTGTTGGGGACATGTTTGGGAGTGGGTTGGTTTAGTCACAGGGTAGGCATGGGGCCAGGTTTCAAGGAGAAGATTGCTAGTTTTCCAGAGTGGTGGCTGTTGCCTTACTTTTTTTTAAATTTCAGGTTGATGTGAGTGTACAAATGACTAGATTACAATATTTGCATTTGTTAGGTACAGTCTCTCATGTAGTTGCATCCTGCACACAAAAGGTAGGCTATGTACCCTTAAATAAAAGAGCAAACTATAAAAAATTACATTCTACTAAAAATGTAGCTTCTTCCTTATTACATATACTTTTCAAAATATACAGAAAAAATCCAAAAAATCAGTTCTTGGCCAACAGGGGAGATTTGTAATTTGGGGAATTGAACTGAGGTTCTGAACAAAGAATTGGTAACATAAACCCAACAATAATGA
Organism: Perodicticus potto; assembly: GCA_963574655.1. Lineage (NCBI taxonomy): Eukaryota > Metazoa > Chordata > Mammalia > Primates > Lorisidae > Perodicticus > Perodicticus potto. The sequence continues at coordinate 28,048 of CAUYRH010037654.1, read as the reverse complement.
TCACCACCGATATTACCACTGCTGCCACAACCATGATGTAACACAGGAGCTCCCCTCACCCACGGGGGATGTTCCCAGGCACCTACGGACGCCTGGAACTGTGGGCAGTGCCAGCTCCCAAATACACTGCTTTTCCCCAGGCTGAAAACCTCCAGGCCACATTTGGCAGTTTACTTTAGCAGTAAATGGCCTTTCTGAATTAACCCACTTTGGGGAGGTCTTCTGATTCACGGTGACTTCCTGGCCTGAGTAAAGAATGTTATCTGAGTTCCTCAAATTGTTGACCCCCTTTTGATCGTACTGTGAGAGATAGCCTTCATAGCATTTTCTTAATCACTATATAAAGACTTTGATACTCTTTTTATTTCACGGAAAACAGTTCACAACTTTTAAGGAGAGGGAAACGAAAGAATAAGTGACGAACACAGAGCCCCAATTCCTAAATATGGGGAGAGTCTGTGAGTGAAAAATCGTTGTGAAGTTGGATATACAGAAACAAATGGACCCACAGCTCGTGTAGGCTGACAAGTGATGAGTTTTCAAAATCCGTGAAGCAGTTACTTCCTGGGTTTTATTAGAAATTGCAACCAGCTGAAGATTAAAACAGTGCATTACCCTGAGGCCAATACAATACACACACACAAACACACAAATACCAATGGGTTTTTTTTTTCTTTCTTTGCCCAACCAAATCATTTTTTCATATAAAACATGTGATAACTGTTTCCAACAGTACAGCCAAGACTGCAAAAGAATATAGATGTATTTCAATATTTTATATTTAACATAAATTAAACTGAGTATTATTTTAACATAAAAATAAATACTTATGTGTAAAATCTCAAACTTCTACCTAAGGTATTCTTCCCATTGACCTACATAAATTAAAGGCTAATTCTTCAGTAGTGAATTAAGATAATGTGTGTGCTTTAAGTTTTTAAAGAGTTTTGACTCACATGTGGGTGTCTATATTATTTGGAACAACCCACAGGATCACTTGCAAATTTAAAAAAATAAGTAAAAGAATTATAAGTCACAGTACCTTCCTAACGGAGGCTCTCAAACAGCAGGTCTATCTCTAACTGCTTTATTGAGTTCATCACACACTGTTCTATGGCTGGTAGATTCTGGTCACCTCCCACTGCACACTCCATATACCCAAGTCACCGAAAAAAAAAATGTGTAGTGAATCTGACTTTTCCAATATGAGAATGGTTTCCTGATAGTAAAAGTGGAATGGCACTATAGTATCTCCAGTTTAATGCAAGCTTCATACCCATTGCTTCATGAAAACTAGACAATGCTATTCATTTTGATTTCTACTCTTGGCAGAAGAACCAGTCACTGGATCAGTATTCAGGGCAAAGTACTAGTTCCTCTTTAAAGGTTTGCAACATTGTTAAAATGTCTATACTACCTAAAGCAATCTACAGATTTAATGCGATCTCTATTAAATAAATCACCTCTGTCATACTTTAAAGACCTGAAAAAACTAGTACTTCACTGGAAACAGGAAAAACCTCAAATAGCCAAGACATTACTCAAAAGGAACTTAAGAACATTTGATGCACCCCCTCTTATTTCAGGTAGGGATACTGAGGCCCAGAGAGGGGAAGAGAGTGTCCAGTACTGTCAAGCTTGTTAGTGGCAGGAGCAGGTCTGAGATTTACCGACTTTCAGGCCTAAGTGTTTACTCTGTATCTATGGCACAAATCCTGCCAAGAAATCTAAAGTCAACCCATTTGAGTAAGTATCTACTACTCCCCTGCGCGGTATCAAGAATTCTGCTCGGGTATCTCTCCAGACACCCTGTGAGCCAGCAGTTCACTTCTCAATATTTTTGCTAAAGAAACATAGGAACACAAGATGCTTACTGTAACATTGTTAAAGCACAAAGTGGAAATAACCTGAATATTTATCAGTAAAGCATTGACTAAATAAAATACAGCATTGTCATCAAAATGCCGAATATTGGGCGGTGCCTGTGGCTCATCGAGTAGGGTGCCGGCCCCAAATACTGAAGGTGGTAGGTTCAAACCCCGCCTCAGCCGAACTGCAAAACAGAAATATAGCCAGGCGTTGTGGCGGGTGCCTGTTGTCCCAGCTACTCAGGAGGCTGAGGCAAGAGAATCACCTAAGCCCAGGAGTTGGAGGTTGCTGTGAGCTGTGTGACGCCACAGCACTCTACCAAGGGCGATAAAATGAGATTCTAAAAAAAAAAGAAAGAAATGCTGAATATTTACGTATTCGGCATTTACTTAATACATAATAATGACAAGGAAAAATTAGATCTTGGTGCATTGGTGTGGATTGATTGTAAACACATGGTGAGTGGATAAAGCTAGTTGTGCTAAAAGTCACACAGAAAGATGCCATTTTTCAAAATGCACAGAACAAAACTATGTAAGTAAAACTTGTCCTACAAATATGTGGAATGATACACACCTAGTACATGAAGCTGGCAACCTCTGCAGAGAGATGGAGGTAGAGATTAGGTACAGGGGAGGGAATCGAAGCCAACTTTAGCTTTGCCTATAACATTCTAATATTTTCAAAGGTCAATGAGCTCACATGTTAATTCTGGAATTAAAATTAATTTTTAAAACCTATACCAATCGCTAAAGACAGGATGATTGCCTTCAGAGAATTCACAGACTCTGCGGGGAGCAAGAAGGAAAGGAAATGAGGGCAGACAGGGGCAACAAAAAGGATATGCTGTCTCCTTTCCAGCTGATTTAAGCAAGCTTCACATTTTGGGGGCGGGCAGGGGAAGAATTCAGGAAGGAGAGAGACAGGGAGATAGGGCATTGTAGTGACACTGTTGAAAACATTTGGGATTGAAATCCACTCTTGGCTCACGTTCCAACTATCCTCTCTGGTGCTATCACCGAGAGGGCCCAACGGAGGGCAGATGGCAGCCTCTCCTCTGGAAGAGCCTGGCACGTTTTTGGAGCACTTATGGAGCGGCCCCTCTGCCCAGGTGTCCTGCTGATGAGGCCACCCTTGCCAGGCCCCCTGCATGCCACCAACCTCCTACTGAAAACGATGACTAAAAGCTAAGTGGCATTGGGGTACTTTGACTCTCCCACAGAGAACTCAGATACTGTACAGTACGCACTTTTCTTTTTTGGCCTTCAAAGGCTGAACAGAGGAGATGCTCTAAAATGTTTCCTTTTAGGGAGAAATCCCCCAAGTCAGAGACATGTGAATGTGTCTGCTTCACTGCTGGTGTCATCCTACAAGAATCCAGCCTCTCGTGCCCAAAGTTTGGCATGTGTTTCCACTTAGAGAACTGTGAATTCCATGCCTGTTCTGGTGAACACCACTTCCTCGGGACTGACAGATCGCAATTTGTCAAATGCTTAGTATTTAACAAACAAAAGCCTAGATGTTCCATGTGAAAGGAAATTCCAAATTTATAAGTCTCACATCCCTCAAGAAATAGCCCAAAACTTAGTCATTCCATAGACCAAAGAAAAGCTAACAAAATATTAACTTCTAAGCTCACTGGGACTTGGGGTAATCATGTAGTATCTAGCTTAGTGACAGGGGAACGCTACAACGTATTTAAAGCCAGGAGGTTGAGCTGTATTGCATTGTTGGAATTTGTTTTTGAAACAAATTGAGACAATCTGATTTGTTGCCCCACACTATCATAGATGAAAAATTCTGGGGGTCCTTGTCCCCAGATCTACATATGCATTATCTAGTGCAAGTCATGTAATTTCTTAGTCTTTGTTTTCTTGTGTTTGACATGAGATAAGAGCATTTTACCTCCCTAACTGAGCCTTCTTTCTTGACCGCCGTGATGAACAAATAAGATATTAATAAGCATAAGAATTCTGAAAAACAAAGGATTATATAAAGAAGTAATATGAAGATGTCATTCTCCTCCAAAAGGTACTAAAGGTAATCAAAGTACTCCATGCAGGCATGATTTAAACCTGGCTTCCCCAGTTGTTTTCTCTGTTCCCTTGTTAACTCAGAAAAGAATGGCAGGGGAGAGAAAAACTCCCCCACTGAGTGGAACAGAAAAGTGGATAAAAGCTATGTTACACACACACACTCTCCATATATAACACCAAGCCACAAACATAAAGTATTTACAGTAAAGAATCTAGAAAGCACTTTTTCCGAAGCAAAAAGAAAATGATGGACATAACAAAAGAAAAGATAATGAGAAAGAAAATCTATAACATAAAAAATATACAACAAACACAGAAAAAGTATTCAGCCTTACTAATAGGCAATTAAATGCAAATTCAGAGGTACAATTTTTCACATCTCAAATTGGTAAAGAACATTTTTAGTAATAGGGTACTGATAAGGACACAAGTGGGTCGGCTTTTCTTGTGACAAGTTTGCCATTATGTAGCAAAGGCCTTTAAAATATTTATGCTAATAAAATCAGAAATAGGTTCACAAAATTTTATGTATAAGGATGGTTGCCATAGAATTTTTCATAGAAGTAAAAATTTGAAAACAATCTGAAATAAGAGTAGAGGGTGAAATATACATTATTGTATATCACCAATGGTCATTTTATGTAGCCATTAAAAGAAATCATGTAGTCATTTAAAAAAATTATAAAAATGTTTACAGAAGTGAGTTTTTAAATCACTGATATATTAAAAGAAAAAAGCAATATAGATAGTATCATCAAATTTTGTTAAATATAGATAATATACATATACATGAACATAAGACATACCTCAATATTTTAAGAATGTTTATCTCTGGGTAATAGGGTTTATGGGATATTTGTATTTTTTTTATAACTTTAAAAACATTTTTTTCTAAGTTTTACTCAACGACCAGTAATTACTTCTATAGTTCACAGAAAGGTCTGTGAGGGTAAACACTTTCTAAGGAAAGGGATAAAGCTGCTGTCCAGTCAAGACCTTTTGCCTGGGCTATGGTGGGTGGGGTCACCAGAGTTCAAAGTCTGTCTAAAGATTTATAAACTGAGTTGCCAGTTTTTCTAGTTGCCCAATCAGGACTCTCAGGCCCTGGGGATTGATTCAGACTAACTAAATGCACAGTAGATTTATTAGTAAACTACAACTCTGTTTTCAACTTAGAATAGTCACAACTGGAGAACAAATTGGGGTCCTTTATTTAAAAGTATCTCCCCTGTACCAGCCACTCTGAGCCCTTTCAGCAGCCAAATACAACAGAATAAGAACAAATAAAAAAGAGAGTAAGAATAGAAGCAGGCACAGGGCTCGAGAATTTTTAAAGAGATCTGTCTAGCTAACTGCCGCCACTTGAGTGAGCCCTTTTCTCTGCTCATGAGCTGGCTCTGCCCGTGGAAGTGGGATGAGTCATCATCAATCAGGGTTCCCTCCTCTTTGTGTTTAAAACTCACGTTGGCAAACTCTTCTTCTCCAGTTCATCTTTTTCTAGACTTTAGGCTTGTATAAGCAGTCCCCAGGTTACACACAAGACCGGTTCTGTAGGTTTGTTCTTAAGTTCAATTTGTAAGTAAGTTGGAGTAATTTAGTAAGTAGTTTACCTATTATCTATAATAGCCTCCATTCATAAGTGCAACTTGTATGTAAGTCAGATGTTTGTAACTCAAGGACTTTCCTTAGTTATCTTTTCAACTTATAGTTGGGACAACTGCATACATGGCCCACATTTGTAACAGGAGCCTGCGCTGGTCTTACTGACTTATTTCCCTCCTCAGGATCACTTAGAGGTCAACCTCTTCCCAGGGGCCTCCAGGGACGGAGCTTATGGGGGAAATTGAGCAGATGCCTCCCAGACACCCTATACAATGAACTCTTCGGGAAATCCTCCCATTGGGGAGCTGATCCCATGAGCATCCTGAGAATCTCTTAGGCTCAGAAGCCAGCACCCTTCAGCTTTGTCCTCAGGCTTAGAGATCTTATTTTGACCTTGGATTTTAATATTTATCTTACTTTGCAGATGATGGGACCATTACCCATAGATGCTTTTATTCATCATGCACACATACAGTAATGTATTTTGACATCTAGTCAGCTGATCGTGAGATCTGCAGGAGCCAGGAGCCAGATGAGAAGCCAGTTTACATAATTAATAGAGATCATTTGCAATTGTCAGAGAAGGACTTCCAACTAGAGGAAATAATTCTGTTAAATCTATGGCAAATTTTGAAAGATTAGCATATGCTCATTGTAACACATTCAACTATATTAGAAATATTTAAAGTATAGAGTGAAAGTCCCACCCACTTCTCCAAGCCCATCTGTTCTCACAACGGATGTTAATCTTTATGAAAGATTTCTGCATTCATATACACCCCACGTATACTTTTGTCTGTGAGATTGTGTGGTGTTGGTGGTTTTTAATAGGATTATAGTACATATTCTTTTCTGCAACTTGCTTTATTCACTTTACAATTTAACCCATAGACGACTGGCAACCAAATCCCAGCTTTCCCACCCAATGACTGCCTCTCTGAACCTCTGTTTCATCCTCTGTAAAGTGGAGATAATAATGGTACCTACCTCATGGGATTGAATGGAGTTAATACCTATCAAGTGCTTAGAATAAGGCCTGGTTCATTACACTCAGTAAGCATGAACTAGTAGTAGTTACAGTACTACCAGTAGCAGTAGGGTAGTATCAACTTCAGTCTTTTCAGTGGCTACCTAGTGTTTTATTATGTAGGTAGATCATAATTTTGTTATTTTTTGTTTTTTTATTTCAAAATACCAGTTGAACCTCTGTAAGCTGACCACCTTAGGGACCATAACACACTGGTCAACATATGGAAGTGGTCAACATAAGGAATTAGACCCACTGTACTGATATGTACGTGTGGTTCAGTCCGTGAGAATTAGGGCAACTTAAGGAGGTAGTTAGGGTAGGAAGGTGGTCAACTAGGGAGGTTCTACTGTATTAATTGAAGGGGTACAACTGTTTTTATTACATGGATACCTTGTATAATGCTTAAGTCAGGGCTCTTAGTATACCTGTCACCAGAATAGTGTTCATTACACCCAATATGTATGTTTTTATCCTGTATCGCCCCATGCTTTCTCATGCCCTTTATATGGCTTTGTGCCAGTGTGTACCCATCCTTTAGCCCCCACTTGTTAGTGAGAACTTATGTTTGGTTTTCATTCCTGGGATGCTTCACTTAGGATAAGGGCCTCCAGTTATATCCATGTTTCTGCAAACAACATTATTTTGCTCCTTTTTATGACAAAGGAGTACTCCATGATACATATCTATATACCACATTTTCTTTATCTACTCATGAATTGATGGGCACTTAAGTTGATTCCATGTCTTTGCAATTGTGAATACTGCTGATAAACATTTGAGTGCAAGTGTGTTTTTGATAAAATGACACTTATTTCCTTTGAGTAGATACCCAGTTGTGGGATTGCTGGATCGAATGTCACATTTACATATTATTTCTTGGAGGAATCTCATACTATTTTCTGCAGAAGTTGTACTAGTTCGCAGTCCTGCAGTGTGTAAGCCTTTCTTCATCCATACCAGCATTTTTTTTGTTTGTTTTTGAGACAGATCCTCAAGCTGTCACCCTGGATAGAGGGCTGTGGCATCACAGCTCACAGCAACCTCCAATTCCTGGGCTCACGTGAGTCTCCTGCCTCTGCCTCCCAAGTAGCTGGGACTACAGGCGCCCACCAAAATGCCCGGCCATTTTTTGGTTGCAGCCGTCATTGTTGTTTGGTGGGCCTGGGCTGGATTCGAATCCACCAGCTCAGGTATACCTGGCCGGCGTCCTAGCCTATTGAGCCACAGGCGCTGAACCCATGCCAGCATTTTTTTAAACTTTTTTTAAAATGGCCATTTTGATAGGAGTAAGGTGTGTTTTCTCTTTGTAGTTTTAATTTGCATTTTCCCAATGTTAGTGACGTTGACTACCTTTTTCATGTTTCTTGGCCATTTGTCTATCTTCTTTCAAAAAATTTCTATGCATGTCTTTTACCCACTATTTAATGGGTTTTTTTCCTTGCTGATTTGCATTCTTTATAGATTCTAGATTTCAGTCCTTTGTCAGATGCATAGTTTGCAAATATTTTATCCCATTCTGAAGGTTGTCTTTTGACTCTGTTAAGTATTTCCTGTGCTGAGCAGAACCTTTTTAATTTAATTAAGTCCTGTTTATTTTTTGTTGTTGTTGCTATATTTGCCTTTGGAGTCTTGGTCATAAATTCTTTAACTAGGCTGATGTGCAGATGAGTTTTTCCTATGTTTTCTTCTAGAGTTGTTACGGTTTTATGCCTTACATTTAAGTCTTTTATCCATTTTGAATTAATTTTTATATATGGCAAGATATTAATTTTTGTATATGAATTTTGTATGAGGCTATCCAATTTTCCCCGCATCATTTACTGAATAGGGCTTCCTTTCCCCAGTGTATGTTGTTGGCTGCTTTATCACAGGTCAGTTAGTTGTGGGTACATGGTTTTATTTTCTAGCTTCCATTATTCTATGTCTCTACTTTTATACTATTGCTGTGCTATTGTGGTTATTATAGCCTTGTAGTCCAATTTGAAGTTATATAATGTGATGCCATCAGATTTTTTGTTTTTGGTTAAGATTGCTTTGGCTATTTGGGCTCTCTTTTGGTTCCAAGTGAAGCTTAGCATTAATTTTTCTAGATCCACAAAACTTGACATTGGTTTTTGATGGGAATTGCATTAAATTTATCACAATTTTTTTGACTGTCAGACTAGAAAGAAACTTTTCCTTAGAGCCATAGTGTTTTATTAGGCCAAGATAGATCAAGAGACATGTGAGAGTTATACTTGCATCATGAGGCTGTAGGCTCAAAACAGCATAGGTTAAATACAACTCACATGGCAATTAATGTGTTAAATCATTCCTCTACCAATGGCGCCTGGATTTTACTTAAGACAAATAACACTTACCACCAGGATTCCCTGCTATTGCACCCAGGTTTATAAAGAGAGTGCCCTGCTCTGAGCAAGACATCAGTTCTGTGAGTGAATTCCAGGTGTGGCCAGCTTCAGTATTTGGGCATCTCTGGTGGGAGGTGGCATAGAAGTTTCACATACCTTTCCATTCCCAGCAAATCGCCATTGCTCGGGAGGGTGACTTGCTGACCAAGGAACGGCTGTGCTGTGGCCTGTCCATGTTCGAGGTCATCCTGACCCGCATTCGCAGCTACCTGCAAGACCCCATCTGGAGGGGCCCACCGCCCACCAACGGTGTCATGCATGTGGACGAGTGTGTGGAGTTCCACCGGCTGTGGAGTGCTATGCAGTTCGTCTACTGCATCCCTGTAGGGACCAATGAGTTCACCGCTGAGTGAGTACTTCCAGGAAGGCCGGGTCACCCCAAACTGCTTGTGCCCCTGTGAGTCCTCAGCCTACCAGAGTTCGACCTGAAAAGTAGGCAGAGATGGGGGTGGCCAACAACTGTTTATTGAATTTGTCAGTTCCTGTGCTGGGTGCCAGACATGCAATAGTGCTGAGCAAAAGCAGGCCGTCCCTGGCCTCACAGAGCTCATGTGACCAAGGGGGAGACAAGAAACATAGACATAAGGGACATCAAATGAGGTTGCTTGGCAGCCAGGGCAGGAAGGGTGGCCAGAAGAAAGGTTGAAGGAGTTATCAGTTTTCAATACATGGATCAGAACTGAGCCTTGAGCAATGCCCGCGATTCAGTTCAACAGAAGGCAGAAGGGGGCATCCACGAGCAGCAGATAGCTGATGTGGAAGCTGAGTGTGTGCGTGAGGGTCCAGCATAGAGCTATGAGAGCTCTCAGGGCCTGTCTTTCCAACATTGGAACCTGGGCTGATGGCATGGGTGGGAGGGAACTGGTGAGGGGCTGGCAGTACAAGCCTCACTGCCCACTTCATCTTCCAACAAACTCTACTCCTGGAAAATGGGGAGCCTCTGGGAGTCCTAAGAGAAGACAACAGAGCTGGTTCTTCCTGCACTCACTAAGCCACATGTCAAGGACAGCATGGGGAAGGCAGATGAGACTCGCACACCAGAAGCTAAGAATGGGGCCCAGAGAAGTCTTTCTGCGGAAGTGGTGCTGGGACTGGAGTGGGAAGGCGGGCATGCTACCATGAGGCTGTTTCCGAGCAGCTCTGTGCCAGCACGCTTCTAGCACAGGGTGGAGCAATGGGGACACCTGTCTAGTGTGGGCTTGGGGTGCTGCTTGAGAACAGGAAAGACAGCCAAGGGATGACCCTACTGCCATCCAAATTGTCCACATCTCTCTCAAGCTTGAGGGCTGCTATTGGAGCTACATTAGAGCCAAGAGGACTCAGCCTCCCTGAGCCCAGCAGCGTATGCCACCATGCCTTGTACCTTCCCCTCAGCCTACTCTGGCCAGTTGTCTCCCTAATTCGACATGGCCCTTCTTCACCCCACAGGTGTTTCTCTGGCTCCTCTACAGGGCCAAGACAGATTTGATCTGCCAGAAATAATCAGTCACATAAGTCTCAAGGGCTGGTTGGGGTTTTTCCTTGCAAATTTGTGTCACCTTCAGGGCTACTTTTTCCTATATTAGTGATACAAACAGGCTGACACCTCTTTGTGGTTGGAAAGACTTAAATCTGTGGTCCCTGGAGCTAATGAACCCACCCTCCCACCTTCCCTTATACCCATTATATAGACCAAGAGTCTTGGCCCAAAGACAGGCATGTGTACTAGCTATACTTAGGGCCCCAGCTGAGGCTCCCTCTCCTTCTGCCTCTCACCCCAGTGCCTCTTCTCCCTGTGCTCCCAGGCAGTGCTTTGGTGATGGCTTGAACTGGGCTGGCTGCTCCATCATTGTGCTCCTGGGCCAGCAGCGTCGCTTTGACCTGTTCGACTTCTGTTACCACCTGCTAAAAGTGCAGAGGCAGGACGGGAAGGATGAAATCATAAAGAATGTGGTAAGTGGGGTCGTGGCTGGGGCCTGGGAGTTGGGGTCTGGCCGACAGCCTGGCTTTCATCACAAAGGAAGGGAAGGATGTGCTGCTTACAAAGATCAACTCCCCATACCACAGTTTGGTACAGAGACATTCAGAACCCAAGGACCTGCTTGGAGGAATCCATGAGTCACTTGCCCATAACCTACTGCTGTGAATCAGGTTACCCTGGAGGGCAGGGCTGGACTTCAGCCCTGAAGTGCACATTCCCTGACCCAGACTCTGCTGATGCTGGTTCCTCATCTTGCAAATGTCCACTGAGCACTCACACTGTGTCGAGCGCTGAAATTGGATGGATGCTGGTGTGGGGTGTGCAGAACTTCTGTGGAGAGAAAAGAACCACATTTAAACCAGGCTGAAGGGCAGAGAAGAGGTGGCAGAGAAAGCTTCCCAGGAAGGATGGTGCTTACGCTGAGTCTTGAACGGCCAGCAGCAAAGAGCCAGGCATAAGTGGGGTGAGGGACTTTCAAGGATGTTCCAGACACAAGGAATGGTCTGAGGCATGAAGGTGGATCAGAGAGTGAGAGGAGAAAGAGGCAGGAAAGGTACAGAGGCATGAAGGTAGATCAGAGTGAGAGGAGAAAGAGGCAGGAGATACCTCACAAAGGGTTTTTTAGTAGTGATAAAATATGCGTAAAATGTTAGGCATACAGTTCAGAGGCATTAAGTACACTCCCATTGTGCAGCTGTCACCACCATCCAGCTCCAGAACTTTTTCCTTTGCCCATTAGAAAATAACTCTGCATTCGTACCTCCCCTAGCCCCTGGAGGCCGCCATTCTACTTTCTGTCTCTATGAATTTGACTCTTCTAAGTACCTCATCTAGGTGGAATCATACAGTATTTGTCTGTTTGTGACTAATTTATTTCACTTAGCATAATGTCCTCAAGGTTCATATAGCATGAGTCAGAATTGCTATCCCTTTTAGGACTGTGTAATATTCCATTGTGTTTATATACCACAATTTGTTTATCCATTTATCCATCAGTGGAGGCTTGTGTTGCTTCCACCTTCCTGATATTGTAGAAAATGATTACTTTTGACCATTTGGAAACGTGGGAATACAAATAACTCTTTGAATTGCTGCTTTCAACTTTTTTTGAGTAAATACCCAGAGGTAGAATTGCTGGATCATAAGGTGATTCTGTGTCTGATGTTCTGAGTAACTGCCATACTCTTTTCCTGAGCAGTTGCAGAGTTTTATATTCGCACCAGCAGTGCATAAGTGTCCCAATCCACATCCTCATTGGCACTTGTTATTGTCTATATTATCTATGATAGCGCTTGTAATGTGTTTCAAGTCTTATCTCATTGTGGTTTGGATTGGCATTTCCCTAATGATTGTTAATGTTGAGTGTCATATCAGGTGTTATTTATTGACCACTTGTACATCTTCTTTGAAAGAATGTCTATTTAGAAATAATCTATTTCTGGTTCAGCGCCTATGGCACAACGGGCTAAGGTGCCAGCCACGTATACCTGAGCTAGTGGGTTTGAATCCAGCCCGGACCCACCAAACAACAATGACAGCTACAACCAAAAAACAAATGGCCGGGCATTGTGGCGGGCGCCTGTAGTCCCAGCTACTTGGGAGGGGGAGGCAAGTCTCAATCACTTGAGACTAGGAATTGGAGGTTGCTTTAAGCTGTAATGCCACGGTACTCTATCCAGGGTGACAGCTTGAGGCTCTGTCTCAAAAAAAGAAAAAATAAAATAACCTAGTTCTTAATTGGGTCATTTTTGTTGATTTTTAAATATATTCTGGATATTAATCCCTTATTAAATATGATTTTTGTTATTTTCTTCTGTTCCATGGGTAGCCTTTTCATTCTGTTAATAGTTGCCTTGGACACACAAAATTTTTCAATTTTGATGTAATCCAATTTATTTTCTTCTTTCTTGCTTCTGCTTTTGATGTCATATCCAAGATATCATTGCCAAAGATTTTCCCCTGTTTTCTTCTAATAATTTTATAGTTTTTATTTTTTCATTTAGGTCTTCAATATTTTTGAGTTAATTTTTTTGTATGGTATAAATGAGAGTCCAATTTTATGCATGTGGATGTTCATTTTCCAAGCACCATTTGTTGCAAAGATTTTTTTTTTCCACATTGAGTGGTCTTAGCATCTTTGTTGAAATCATTAAATTTTTTGAAAATCATTAAATGTATATACATGTCACAGTTTATTTGAGGGCTATATGTCTGTTTAATACAAGTGCCACACTGTTTTGATTACTGTATCTCTGTAGTAAGTTTTAAAACTTACAGAGGGTTTTTATAGTCCAGTTAACATTTGATTGCCAGAGTTCTGGGTACCTACAGAAGGCCTTTAAGCAGAAGAGTGACATGATCACTCCAGAGCAGAAGCTTCTGGACCCTGGACCCCAACTTCACTGACTTCTTCTCTTCTCCTCCCTCTTTCTACCCCCCTGCTTCCCTACCCCAAATGTCTCTTTCCTTCTGCAGCCCCTGAAGAAGATGGCTGACCGGATCAGGAAGTACCAGATCTTGAACAATGAGGTTTTTGCCATCCTAAACAAGTACATGAAGTCCGTGGAGACAGACAGTTCCACAGTGGAGCATGTGCGCTGCTTCCAACCACCCATCCACCAGTCCTTGGCCACCACCTGCTAGGTACAACGTCCTGGAGGAGGAGGAGTAGCAGAGAGGAAAAACCACAGCCAGCCTGCCACAGGATCCAACCAGACAGCATGTGGGATGGACCTGGAAGCAAACAGCACCTCCCCAAACACATCTTCACCACTCCCAAGGGCGGGGCCTGTGCATGCTCTCCCACAACATCTCCATGGTGGTTTGTCCATAGCATAAATGAAAAAACAAAGGAAACAGGGCAGTGTGTGTTTTTATTTTCCCCCCTCAGATATATTAAGAGCTCCTAGTTTCACCCTTTCTCTGCCCCATAGTTCCACCCATCTATAGTTGATTCCCAAGAACTCCTCCCAAAATGGCAACCTCCTACCCAGTGCCCATGTGCAGCCCAGGACTGAAGGCTCAGAGATTGAAACATTAACCTGGCCGGGGTGGGGGTTGGGGGGATGCCTCAACCTACTGTACCTTCATCACCCTTGGCTCCCCTCCAGGCACCCAGGTGGCAGCAGCTCTACCACATCAGCTTCCAAAAGCCCACCTCTCAGGGTAGTGTGAGAGAGAAGACAGAAAAAATTCCCAGCCATATCTCACTGAGTGGGGCTGGGATAGAAGAATGGTCAGGCCTGCTCTGAGGAAGCTGGATATGTGCACACAATCTAGTAATTACATAGCCCCAAGCAGAACAATTTTAGGCCATCTCAGCAGCTTGATGATGATGAGATGGTTCTTTTATTCCCTAAGCAAGTCCTTAGCACTGGGCACACAGGGTATGCAGCATTGGGCAAGTTAATCATGGCATTGCCCAGAGATCAAATGAGGGACCACTTCTTGGCACAGAATCTCTCCTCAAAAACAACTCCCATGAGAAGGGGTTTATACAACAGAGGCCAAAAACATCTTGAGGACAGGGAAATAAGAAATAAAACTAATACTTACAATGACCTTTACTTTAATGACCAAGATATACACCCCAAAAGGAGTCCCATTTCAGTGAATCAGAACTTTCATTGTCCTAGATATTAAAAATGCAAAAGTGTACTGGGACATTGTACCTTTTGTTCTCAACTGCCTGTTCTCATAAGTTAGACTTTAGGGTGTGTATTCTCTCCCAGGGGTAGATCACTTCCATTTTCCAGACTGAACCAAAATCCTCTGTGGGAATCTTCCACCAAGTGTGGGGAGACTGCTGAGAAGGACAGAGCCTTTGAGCTATGAATGTCTTTGTTACAGAGGACAACATCTTCAAAGGGAGTCTGGGGTACTGATCTTTTAAGACCATATAAAGTGTGACATTTGACATGTCTCCTCCAGCCCAGGGAGAAAAGAAAAGAGAAAATGGAAAGTACAATAATGACCCCCTCCCCCAGGGCAAATGAAAGGAAATGGTTAGCTTTAATCAGATGGCCCCATGATTAACCCCATGGAAAGAGCAAAGGAAGGGTCCATAGCAAGAGGTCTGTGTGAGATGTTCATCCTCCAGTGAGGAAAGGCGGGAAGGCAGATGTGTTCCAATGGCCACTGACGTCAGATCCTGAAATTAGAACATTTGAGTGCAGATTTCTGGGCCCCACCTCAAACCTTCTAATCCTGAATCTCTGGGAGTAGAGTCAGGAAATGTGCATTTTCACAAGCTCTCTTGAGTTATTCTGTTGCACACCAAAGTTTGAGAACCACTGCTATAAAGGAATCATTCTGCTTAACATTGGGCTTTGAGCTACCTCTAAGCCATGAAAGAAAATACGTGTAGGGAAAGGAAGGTGGTTCAGAGTGGAAGCTGGCAGATCCTCCTGTCTGGAGCTACCACTTCCTATTCTGCTTTATTTCTTCCTCCAGATGACCACTAGAAATGTCCCAGAGACAAAAGAAGGTGGTTACCCCACATGGCAGAACTATGGTAGAACATGCCATCAAAACCCACATGAACTCTCTTAAGTTCCAGAGCCTTCCAGATCCTCAGTGCTGTTTGGGGGTGGTAGCTAGCTCTATCTGATGACTAGAGTTCATTCCAAATCCTTGACCATTGCTTTATGGAGATTTCGATCATCCATCTGATAAGATTGCTATTGCAACCACTCATCCTTCCCACCCTGCACTCATAACCCTGTATTTGACCATCTGGGCAGAGTCACATTATCCTCAGGAGACTTGATCCCAGTCAATGGAGGGCCTCACCTTGAAGAAAAAGATTTTATTTCCCTGGCTTGCCAGCAGCACTTAACAAACACCAGACAAGTTTTAATACCCTTTCCTCCCTGATATTCCTGCCTCCCCACCTTTTGATTTTTTGTGTGTCCAAGAACCAAGAAAAAGACATCTTAGGTTTTAAAAAGTTTAAGAATATCTGTTTCAGAAACCATTAAATGTATCATATTTGTATTAAGAGTCATTGGGGATTTTTGTACAATGAATTTACATTTATTTATGGTGACTTATATTTACGCTTGTGATCAAATAATGATGTTAAATTCTTAAATCATATTTGCTATGCAGCTGAAGATGATATTTTGATTTGTATTTTGGGGGTACCTGTGTTGAATTGATAAACATTTCCATCTCCATTAAAACTGCTTCCAAACTAACAAAACTTGATTCCTGGTCACCATCCAATCTTCATTATCTGTGTAAGGCCACATTAGAACCAATAACTAAGGAAACAACTTTAAAAGAAAATGAAAATATAGAAGGTCAATTCTCCCTAAACTAATGCTCAGCTTGCTTTCTCACTGGGGGAATTACATCTCTAGGAATTGATTTACACTGGGCAAAATGCAGGAGACAGTCCCTGTTCTCAGGATTTCGTAGTCTCAATAAGCATAACTATACACCTTATGTCCTTGGTTCTAAGAGAAAGAATGGTAGCTATTGAGGCCTGATGTGCACAGGCACCATGCTGAATTCTATCTATACCTTCCTTTTAATCAACCACAACCACTTTATGTGGCAGAGTCCACATTTTACAAGAAGGCTGTAGAATCTGTTTATTTTCACATAGTTACTAAGTCATAGAGCTGGGATTTTAACCCAGTTCAAAAGCCTGGGCTTTTGAGATCATACTACAATGAACTGATCAGCCAGGCCAAACATAAAAAGTAGACTTGAAGATTTGATTGCTTAACTTTTCAGGGCTTTGAGTCAGTGAAATTGAACAAAATCTGATATCAGGAGATAGCTCATGGAGTGTGCTGGCTGAGGAGTTCCCAGGCTGAAGGGGAAAGGCAAGTGCCTGGGAACCTCTCACACTCATAAGAAAAATGTTCCCTGGAAGGATGCTTGGGGCTTTCTTAAAGGCCATCCATGAAGATGAGTTCTATAGCTGTTTCCTCTTCTGTCAAGTAACACAAGCTAATCCCTTGCAGCTCTGATATCCTGATTCTAGATAATTTCCCAACGGCGTACTTTGAGGGGCCTGACTACTTTCACATACTTAGAGTCTTTCTCAACTTTGCATCACCACCTCCTAAAATTGCCATCATTGGGAGTCATGTATTTAAGCTAGTGCGGTTAGAGGACTATTAGTCCTGAGAGATGCTCAGTGAAAAGAAGGTTCCATGAAAAATAAACTTGAGGGACACATCATGCTCTTTCTCCTCTATCCATCGTGCTCTAGGGAGTTCTACAGAACCTAACCAGTCTAGATTGATACCACACCCCCCAGAGAGCCATGACCTTGGAAATCCCTTTATCTGAAACACTAATTGTCTTCTCTTGAAATACACTGTGAAAAACACTGGGCTAAGGGCATAGGAATCCATGCTAAGATACTTTTAAAACCCCCACAGGAGAAGGACCAGTGACACAGAAGAAATTGTGACATTGGGACACAAGTGGGAGCAGGGACCTGGCAAAGTATTGAAGGGTTTCTAATGGGAAGGTGAAGCATTTTGATAATGGGAGAGAATACAGTGGCTGTGTGTATCCATTTGCTAGGGTTGTCATAACAAATACCACAGACTTGGTGGCTTAAATAGAAATTCATTTCCTCACAGTCCCGGGAACTAGAAGTCCAAGATCAAGATGTCAGCAGATTTGGTTAGGCCAAGGCCTCTCTTCTTGGCTTATGGTTGATCATCTTCTCCTGTGGTCTTCCCTCCGTGTGGATCAGTGTGCTAATCTTTTCTTATAAGAAGAAAGATTAGTCCTATAGACCAGTCCTATTAGATTAGAGCCCATTCTAATGACCTCATTTTAATTTAGTTACCTTTCTAGATATACTGTCTCCAAATATAGCCACATTCTGAAGGTCAGGACTTCAACATAAGAATTTGTTTGGGCGGGGGGTGGGGAGGGTATAATTTAGCCTAGAATACTGGAGTTGAAGCTGGGGAAGGTCTTGTCTCGGGGGACCCCAGTTTGAAGGTGAAGATGTCATTCTTTGTTGAACACTTATTTGTAAGACTTTATATAAGATTAGGAAGAAAAATAAGAGGATTATAGAAATATATGGGGGAGTAGGAAGACCAAGGAATCCGTCTCCCAGACTAGATAACAATCACACTGGCAGATGGGTCTAATGGAACTAATTTGGAACTCTCTATTAAAGGCCTGCAACTTTCAGGGGAAAAGTCTTGGAAAGTAAATTACGTCAATTTTGGTCAATTTCATTTCTTAACTCACCAACTGTCACCCATTCACCACCAGCCAGGCCCAAAGGAGACAGCTGCACATGTGTTCCTGGGGTACACAGCTTGCAGGGGCCAGGGTGGGCATTAAGCACCCTGTCTCCCAAATATTGGGGATTTATGTTCTAATCACTGATTGCCACTTCTCACCAGGGAGGTGCAATGACAAAGGCAGGCAGCCATTTGTGCACTCCCCAAACCCCAGCATTATTGCAAGGTCCCCCTGCCCTGAGCTGAAGCAACTTCCAAAGGATTTAAAAAGCCGATGTTCTTTTTCTTCCCTTCCAACCTCCACATCATTTTTCTCTTTTTCACTTTTTGGGAACAAGACATTAAAGACCAAGACATTAAAAGGAACTGTATGAAAGGCAGAAATTAGAAAGTCACCATGGAGATGGAGATGATGCACAGAGAAAGGGGCAGGCTCAGAAAAGACCAGAGAAGACTTTAAATTTATACCTCAGGCTTATCTTCAGCATGGAGACAGCCTAGACTGAGGCAAAGGTTTTATGGTTAAGACCTCAAAAGCACAGACAATAAAAATAGACTATATTAAACTAAAATCCTCTGTATAGCAAAGGAGACAGAATGAAGAGACAATCTATTTGCAAACTATTCATTTGACAAGGACCAGAATATACAAAGCAACTCAAACAACTCAACAGTAAAATAATAAACAAATCCATTGAAAAGTGAGCAAAGGGGGCCGGCGCAGTGGCTCACACCTGTAATCCTAGCACTCTGGGAGGCTGAGGTTGGTGGATTGCCTGAGCTCACAGGTTCGAGACCAGCCTGAGCCAGAGCGAGACCTTGTCTCTTAAAAATAGCCGGGTGTTGTGGTGGGCACCTATAGTCCCAGCTACTTGGAAGGCTGAGGCAAGAAAATTGTTTGAGCCCGAGAGTTTGAGGATGCTGTGAGCAATGATGCCAGGGCACTCTTCTGAGGGCGACAAAATCTCCTGGGCTCAATGGCTTATAATCCTAGCACTCTGGGAGGCCAGAGCAAGTGGATCGCCTGAGCTCAGAAGTTTGAGATCAGCCTGAGCAAAGGAGACCCTATCTCTACTAAAAATAGAAAATTTAGCAGAGTGTTGTGGCTGGCATCTATAGTCCAGGCTTCTCAGGACAGAAGAGAAGACCCCAAGAGTTTGAGGTTGCTGTGATCTATGATGCCGTGGCACTACCCAGGATGACTGAATGAGACTCAGAATCAAAAAAAGAAAACAGAGAAGTGAGCAAAGAACATGAATAGACATTTCTCAGAAGAAGATATGAAAATGGTCAACAGGTATATAAAAAGTGTTCAACTCACTAATTAATCATCAGGGAAATTCTTATCACAACCACAGTGAGATATCCTCTTACCCCAGTTAGAGTAGCTATTAATAAATGGACAGAAAATAACAGATGCTGGTGAGTTTACAAAGAAAAAGGAACTGTTACATATTATTGGTGGGAATGTATATTAATCCAACCACTGTGGAAAACAGTATAAAGATTTCTCAGAAAACTGAAAATAGAACTACCAATATAATCCAACAATCCCACTACTGGTTATTTATTCAAAGGAAAAGACATCAGTATATTAAAAAAATACCTGCACCCCTGTGTTTATGGCAGCACTCTTCACAATGGCAAAGATATGGAATCAACCTAAGTCCTAAGATATGGAATCCATCAGTAGATGAATGGATGAAGAAAATATGGTGTACATATTATATACACAACAGAATACTATTCAGTCATAAAAAGAAATGACTGGAATAAAAAGGAATCTTATCATTTTTGCAGCGACATGGATGGAACTTGAGATTATGTTAAGTGAAATAAACTAAGCCAGGCACAGAACAGTATCACACAGTTTTATTCATATATGGAGGCTCACTAGTTAATCTCATGGAGGTAGAGTAGAATGATAGATACCAGAGGCTGAAAAGAGTGAGAGGTTTACTGACAGGGACAAACATAAAACTAGACAGAAGGAATAGGTTCTAATAATACGTGAAAATTTACTGTACATTGGGGCTTCCAACAGCAGTTGAATATGATAATGTAAAACTTGTGGTTCCTTTCTGAATCCAAATAGTATTGCTTTTAAATATCTTATTGACAATTCCAAGTGCAACTCCTTATGAGAACAGTTTCTCCAAATTGAAATAAAAAGCTCTCAGATGTTACAAGGATTTAATAAACATGTCTGACTTGGTATTACTGGTATTACTGGTGTGACAATAGAGCACAGACTATATAAAAATCTTGATTATAAGAACATAAGGTTGTTCAAATGGTGGCAAGAAAAATAAAAGTTAAAGAATAAATGTATAGGATATGAATGACATGTCTTTTATTCATCCAAACATGATTGGCCCAACAGCAGAATACCCAGAGATATGCAATGGTAATTAAATTCAGTCATTTTTTATATTTTTGCCAACTTTCAGTCACATAAAGGCCATGATTTTATGTATATTTTGTGTTATATGGTAATATTTTGTCAAATCAGGAAGACAGAGCATATTTTATAATGGTTTATCGGCATGATATAGAACTTTTAATTATTTAAAGATATGGGGGCTGGTTCTCAAACTTCCATTTAGCACCGAAATGGAATCCAGTCCATAATGGGAAAGTGATAAAGACCTGTTTGCTTGCCTCTACATATGGAAAGGAGTGGCCAGATCCCAAGCCAGTCTCCCCTCGCCCATATGGTTTGATTTAGTCTGATTTTCTGTGCTTGTGCTCCCTCCTGGCTAAGTCCCTGCCAAGGCCGGAGCTTCCCGCACCACAGAGAAAGGGCATGGTTTCCCTGGGAAAATATGCTGTGAGTTGCTATCAGAATGAAAATTATGCAGCCCTCCTCATAAACTCCATCTTTATAGTCAGAATAAAACCCCAGGATTTCTGCCTTTTGGACTTTCAGATTGACAGGAAAAGGAGAAATCAAAGAACCCCTGGTTCAAGCTTTTCTAATGACTCCGTCAAGGAGCAAAGTCCAGGTGTGAGTTGGGAATCAGGAACTGGGCTCTTTGGAGGCTGCGGCAGGGACGGCCTGACTCTAGGCAGGGCTGCCTGGGTTCCGCCCATCTGCTGATACCATATTTTCGTGTCATCCACTCCTCCCATCCCTGTAGTGCACATATCATTCCCATTTTACATGAGAGAACTCAGGTGCAGAACCCAGTAGACTACAGGTTAAGCACCCACACTGTGGGCACCCTTCTGCCCCCGGCCCCTCACACCTGCCCTGCCAGCCAGAAACATCACCTTCCGCCCTACCTCCCAGCCTGCCTTCATCTCTCAAGTCTCACTTACCATGCCCCTCCCTCCTGGAAGCCCAGGCCCCTGTTGCTCTGTAAGATATCCTCCAAGCATCTGTCCTTGACCTTCTTGCCCTTTATCAAAATTACAATTCATTGTTAATCATGTGACCATTTAATACACATAGTTAGAGAGCACAGGGACAGCCTCTGTCTTGCTCACCATCACGGTGCCTGTGCTGGTCACAGCAGGTGACAACATAAATGCTCCATCTATGCCTGCTGAATAAATCCATTTCTCTTAGCCCTGTTCTTGCCTCCTTAGAAAAAAGTTTGCCGTGTAATTGGTGTCAATGAGTTAACCTGCCTTAAAAGAGCAGCTGGCACGAAAGAGAAGAAAATAAAGCCTCTTGGGTACGGGCTGTAAGCATTATGATCACACTATATAGGGCTAGAGAAAATGGGACTTGGAGGTCAAGGCAGGCAGGACAGAGACAAACCTGAGGAAGGAGCGGAGTCAGGGCTGACTGTGAGGTTTAGTGGTGTTAACTGGTTAAGAGACAGGTTGTTAAAACCAGCTCTGCCAGGAATTAGCAAGCTCTGAAATGGATTTATTCAGCAGGCATAGAAGGAGCATTTACGGTGTCACCTGCTGTGAATCTCTCTGAACATCAGGTTCCTTATCTATAAAACAAGAATATATATAACAGTGATGAATGACACCTGCTACTTGGGTTGTCACAAGGAATAAATGATAGTACACATTGAATCAGCTTGGTACGGTGCCCGGCACACTGTCATTGATCAGTAACGTACTAACACAAAAGAGGGTTTAGCCAGCTGAAGTCACTCTTTTCTCTCTGCAGCCTCAGGCCCTGTTTCCATCTTTCCAACCTAGATTTCCAACTCAAGATTTTCCAGGGAAAATCAAAACATATCTTGGAAGATCTTACCCTTAGCCCTCATTCACTCCAAAGCTATTTCCAACAGATTCAGGAGCCAAAAAGCCTAGATAAGGAAGAAGAAATCGCTTAGAAGAGCCCATGGCAGACCATACCCCAGAAGCCAGGGTGTCAAAAAGGATGTTCCTCAGACCGGAGGGGAAAGGCCTGTTTCCCAGCCCCAGTTCCTCCTTGGCAGGCTCCTTGGCTGCTGAGAAGAACCAAGAGTTTATTCTCAGGACCTGGAGGTCCCGGGACTGGCCTTCTATGTGTGCACCCCCCTGCCCCCAACAGGGGAAGGAGAGCCCCAGTGGGAGACCTTTACTGCCTGGGGTGTACTGGTCAAGAAAATTCAACTCTACTGTGACTTATGGTGTCTCCAAACCTCAGCCATGGCCCAGCTTCCCCATAATACCTTCACCCCAAAAGGAAGGATATACAAGCAGAGAGAGCACAGAGCCCTGGGACTCCTGAGACCTGCATCTAATCCAAGCTCTTCTTCCTGGGGCCTCATTTTCTCCATCTTCAAAATGAGCACAGAACCCCAGATAATCTCTAAGGACTCATCCTGCCCCAGCCGTCTGCGATCTCCCAGACTGGGACCATGGAGACGGCAAGGGAAGTGGAAAACACTAGCTTTAGGGGTCCAGGGACACGCTTCACTCTGAACTACTAGGCACCTATGTGTGTGCATTGCTTTTCTTCTTAAGAGAGAGTAGTTCATAGATAGCCTCGGTTTCTCAAACAAGTTAACGACTTCTGCTCAAAATTGGCAACGTTTAAAGCATATATTCATAGTTGTTTGGGAAGATTTGGGGATTCAAGTATTCTCCTAGTCTCTTGGTGAAAATGAGAGGATACACACCTGTTTCCCCCTATTGCTGTCCTACGAAATTACCAAAAACTTATCCTACAATTATGGACATCAAAAACAGCAGTCTTCTAACTTAGTCACCGGGCTAAAATCAAGGTGTTGGCAAAATGGTTTCTTTCTAGAGGCATCAGGAAAGAACTCATTCCTTGCTGCTTCTTGCTTCCAGAGCCCGCTGTCTCAGGGCTGCATCACCTCAATCTCTGCTTCTGTCTCCACGTGGCCTCCTCCTCTGACTCTGATCCTCCTGCTTTCTCCCTATAAGGACTCTTGGGATTACACTGGACCTACCTGGAAAATCCAGGATACTCTCCCTATCTCAGGATTCTTAATCACATCTACTAAGTCCCTTTTCTGCTGTAAGGTGACATATTCTCAGGTTCCAAGGATTAAGATATGGGAGGAGGGGTATGTGCTAAGATTCAGCCTACCACAAAGCCCTTTGGAAGGCATCAAAATTTTAAGTAGTCAAATTCTTTAACCCAGTAATTCCACTTCCAGAATTTATCCTACACATATAACCATAGACATATACAAAGAGGTATGTTTGGGGATGTCCACTCCTGCAGAGTTTATAATACTTAAACCTGAAAATAACCTGTCCTACTGATAATCAGTAGAAACATAATTAAATAAGTTAAGAATATTCATACATTAGAATATTCTAAAAAGATGCAGTATTCTAAAAATAATGACATGTATTCATAGGTACTAATATGAAGAATTCTCCAAGTTACATTGCAAAGTGAAAAGCCACTTGAAATAATCTGTATAATGAGATTCCATTTTTAAAAAGAGTATATGCCTTGTGGGTATATGGATGTAATTTCTGGATGGACACCAAAGAATCTGTTCATAATTAACAGAGTACTTCTTGGGTCTAGGATAGACTGAGTACCTTTTATATCTTTTATTTAGCCTTCTGAACTTCAATTTATTTATTTTTTTAACCATACATCTATATGAGTTATAACTTTAAAAACATGTGATCTAACTAATATCCATCATTTTCAGCAAAGATGAGGGGGATGGGGTCATGGCTCTTCCTATAACTTGGGACCTCCTGCCCTATCCCCCTCCTGCCTCCAACTCCCTCCTGCCCAAGGAGCTAAGAAAAAAGGAAAGTTAGTATACAACTGTAGAGCTCTGGTGTTAGACAGACTTGGGTTTACATCCCAGGGAAACCACTGACCAGTGTTGTGGTCTTGGGCAAGATTCTTAATCTCAATAAACCTCATCATGAAATGGAGATAATACTAGCTACCTCATAGAATTTGTATGATTATTTAAGTTATGTATATTGTCCTAACACAGTACTTAGCACTCAATAACTTGTAGTTATTTATAACACATAGTATCAATTTAGAGAAGGTGATGAGATCTGGAAAGTCTGTACTGCACTTCAACAAACACATCTGGAGCGTCTTAGTACCTTGTGTCCTTAGCCTGGAGGGTACCAGCTTCCAAGAAGCCCCAGTGTGGTGGGAGATGTAGTTGCATGAATAGATACCATACAAAGTGATAAGTATAAAAACCTTGTGTGTGTGGGATGGTGGCAATATTGAGAACAATAATATTGTTGTCTCAGTTATAAGCAGGTGTCATGAAGGTCTCAAAAAAGTCTTGTCAAAGTTTCTTTCTGACATTCTGAGGGCCAGAATTATTCTATATCTAATCAGTATGGTAATTATTAAGGTGTATACATATGTAAAAATCCATTGATCTTTACATTTAACTTTCATTTCCTATTCTCTATGAAGTTCTGCCTCTCTCTCTCTCTCTCTCTATATATATATATATATTTTTTTTTGTCCACTTTGGCCAAAAGCCAAGGGTTAATAACCCAAGTTCCCCTGAAATTCAGTGCAAAGTGTGTGTGTGTGCATCCTTATGAGGCAAGTAGTGACCATTTTGGTCAGATTACTAAAGAGACTTGGGCAACTAAAAAGTTAAAAATGACTAGTTAAGTCCCTTCACTAAATTAAGGAACACTTCAGTACTCCTGTTTTGGCTAAAGGTCAGACCACTATCAGACCAGGCTTTCTGGGAATGTAGGCCTTAAGATAGAGAGGCACAAACATATCTATTGGCTGGTGCAGAACAAACAACCACATTTTTCTTTGGAGAGCAAAACGCAGATAATTATCACCAGTTGATATTTAGTTCAACTAAAAACCAGGTGTGGCTTTTTATTGGCCCAGTGCCTTGGTCTGCAGCCAATCCCAAGGTAGGCGGTTGTGCACTGCCCTACTGGGCAGAGCTCTGCCTCTCCCCACCGCATCCCCCTAGCCCATGAGACTGGCCGTCTCAGACTGGCTGAGAGGAGGTCCTTGATGGTACAGGGGGCAGCTTAGCCCTCTGGCCTCACCTGACAACCTGGGAAGAAATCTTAACCCATGCTCTGGATTCCTCTGGGGTCCTTCATCCAGGCCTGGCTTGCAAACCAGAATTTCCAGTGTGACTGTGTTGGCAGAAAACTAATAGGTCCCAAAGAGGTTGGGCCTCTCCCTGCCATGGATCCGCCCTCGGTGGAAGGGCAAGACACCTGGTCCTGAGTCTCTGCCCTTGGAAGGAGACAGATGGGAAGGATGCTTCTCAGACAGTGAAGGCCTGAGAGAAGGAATCCAGAAACTGAAACCCTAACCCCGCTATTGAGTTTATGTGGAAGTATACCAGCCCCTGTGCTATATAAATGTTTTACACAAAAGAATGGACCAGGCTTGCTGGCTTTGTAGCTGTGGGGCCTCAGGCAAGTTGCTTACCCTCTCTGTGTGTTAGGACACTACTGTGTAACATGGGCATAACAATAGTACCTGCTCCAAACTCTTCAGCATGACTTTTAAACTGGACCCTGCCTAGCCCTCTGATTTTTTTTTAAATTGAGATACAATCCACTGAGCATAAAGTTTATCCTCTTAAAGTGTACAATTCAGTGGTTTTTAGTATGTGCACAAAGGTATATAATAATCACCACTAATTTCAGAACATTTTTATCACCCTAAAAGAAACTCCATTCTCATTAGCACTCTCCATTCTCAACTTCCCTCAGCACCTAAATAATCTACTTTTTTGTCTTCATGATATTCGTATACTGGGCATTTCATATAAATAGAATCATATAATATGTGGCCTTCTATGTCTGGTTTTTTGGACTTAGCATAGTATTTTCAAGATCCATGCACGTGTGGCTGAATATTTCATTGTATGAATGTACCACACTTTGTTTATTCATTCATCAGGAGATAAACATCTGAGGTGTTTCCATCTGGGGGACTATGATGAAAAATGTTGCTATGAACATTCAAGTACAAGATTTTGTGCAGAGTAGGTTTTCATTCTCTTGGGTGTATAGTAGGAGTAGATGGTTTTACCTTATACCATTGTCTCCTCATCATGAGGACCTTCCTTCTTAGTTCCTCAAGCACACTAAGCTTTTTCTCACCTAGGGCCTTTGCATTAGCTGTTCTTTATGGCTGGATGTGTATTCCCTTAAATTTCTTCATGTGGTTTACTCCTTGTCGATCAGATCTCAGTTTAAACATCACCATCTCAGTGAGGCCTTCCTAGGCCATTTTATCATTCATTCTCTGCCCCCTTACCCTATTTTATTTTCTTTATATACATTACTACACTCTGGTCTATTTCATTTCTTTGCTTATTTGTAGCATATCCATGCCTTCTAGAATTAAGCTCCATGAAAACAGGGACCTTGTCTGTTATGACATTAGCAACCCCTGATTGCTAGAGTGATGTGTGTGTGGTAAGCACTTATTAAACATTGTGCCTTACAGCAAACTTAGGAAGTAGGTAGCATTATTATCCCTGTGTTACAAATGAAGAAATTGAGACTCAGAGGAGTTAAGTGACTTGGCCAAAATCATGCAAGTACCATATAGTAAGTACCATAACCTGGGTTTGATACCAGGACTTCTCAGCTCAGTAGTTGGTGACCTTTGTATGACTCTGTACTGCTTATTCTTCTCCTTCCAGATCTGCTTGTTCTCACAAATTGACAATCTCAACAAGGATTCCTCTGAACTTAGATAAGAGATAAGATGCAGAGGCCAAAATGTGGAAATTTTCCAGTCTGCCAGCACCAGAGGCCTTGTCTTGGGGCAAGGTGTAAGGGGCAGAGCCCTCACCTCCAGGGAGCTTTAGCTGGAGCACAGGCAAATCCCTGGGCGCCGTCCAGCAGGCCCTGGTGAGCCCTGGCAGGCATCAGTCTCTCCCACTGCCAGTGCCGTGGGTACTCAGGCGGACCTCATTTTCTGTAAAACTCCACCAGGCATAGTGATAATTAATTTCTTACTTGGTGCCTGATGTTGTTTGCAACACTTTTCATATATTAACTCATTGGATCCCCAAATTAGCCTCATGAGTTGGCACCATGTTATCCCCATATAACTGATAAGGAAATTGATGCCCAGATGGTCAAGCAAACTGCTCAAGGGCCCATGGCTAGAGATGGTGGAGGCAACTCAGGTTGCCTGACTCAAGCTTCCCTTTTAAACCTTTATTAACTCAGTATCTGTATCTGTATCTTTATTTAACCCTCTGTCTCTCCCCATCGCATTCCCCTAGCCCATGAGGCTGGCCCTGCCTCAGACTGGCTGGGAGGAGGTCCTTGATGGTACAGGGGGCAGTTTAGACCCCTGGCCTTTAACCTTTATAAACTCAGCATCTGTATCTGTATCTTTTTTTTTTTTTTTTTTTTGAGACAGAGCCTCAAGCTGTCACCCTGGATAGAGTGCTGTGGCATCACAGCTCACAGCAACCTCCAATTCCTGGGCTCAAGCGAGTCTCTTGCCTCCACCTCCCAAGTAGCTGGGACTA